>JAYMTE010000553.1:0-17273 GCA_036897545.1 Pelargonium fulgidum
TGGTTTTAAAAAAAAAATAAATAAATCGAGTATTGAAATAAGATTTGTTTACCATTAATCAAAATATAAATAAGCATGGGCTAATTTTTGAAAGGGTTTAAAATCGAAATTTACCGTCAGTCACCAAATGGTTCAGCGCCGATTACAGCTAACAACCAGTAACTTCGTTGTGAAACGACGCCGTCGCATGTCATTTCTAAACATTCTAGAGTCTCGTCAAAACGCCAATTTTCACTCCCCAAAGCAAACTACCATAACAACTCCCCCACATTCACTCTCCGTCTCTTCTTCTTATTATCGTCACACCCTCCACCAAACCCTAGAGAGCCCACTTGACACCGTTACAGCCACAGCCACAGCCATGGCGATCAGGCACCTCATCGCTCTATCTCGCCGGTCCCGCAAGCCCTCCGCATCTGTCCTGTATCAAGCAATCAGATCCTCATCTACAGCCACATCCGTCGCTTCGTCACCGTCCTCCACCCTCCCCTCTCCTCCGGCCCCCGATGTCATGCTCTACGACCGCCTCGCTGAGGCCGTCAAGTTGAAGATCAAGAAGCTCGAGAATCCGGATCCGCGATTCCTCAAGTACGGATCGCCCCACCCGGTCGTCGCTTCCTACAGCGACATCCTCTCCGCCCCTGAGACCCGCATCACCACCCTCCCTAATGGCCTTCGCGTCGCCACCGAGTCGAATCTCGCAGCCACCACTGCCACCGTCGGTGTGTGGATTGACGCCGGATCGAGGTTCGAGACCGACGAGACCAACGGCACTGCTCACTTTCTCGAGCACATGATTTTCAAGGGCACGGAGAAGAGGTCTGCCAGGGCGCTAGAGGAGGAGATTGAGAACATGGGCGGGCACTTGAACGCCTACACTTCCAGGGAGCAAACCACGTACTACGCCAAGGTCATGAGTAAGGATGTTAACAACGCCGTCGACATTTTGGCTGATATATTGCAGAATTCCAAGTTCGAGGACAACAGAATCACTCGCGAGAGGGATGTCATTCTGAGGGAAATGGAAGAGGTAAATGCAAAACTGATTGGATTTTAGTTTGATTTGATTCATTTGTTTTGAGATTGGGTAAATGGATTGTTTGATCCTATGGGATTGTATTTTTTATTTTGATTTGAATGAATCTGTAAATGTTTGTTCTTCTCTCTCTTTTAACTAGTTTTTTAGCCTTCTTTGATTGATAATGAATTGGATCTTATTTATTTAAGTGTTGGTAGGTTTTCAATTGCCATTATGTTTTAATCTATTGATTTGTTGATAGTTTTTAAATTTACTAGTTAAACCTTTTTTCTTATTTTTGACTTAATGATAAGATTTTGGACATGATTTTAAGAATATCATGGTGTTAGTAGTCCTTTAAAGATTAACTCTATTCCTTTAACATTACTTCCTTAGCCTACTAAGTCAGGGTTATTTGACCTGCGTGATGCAGTCTGTGATGGTTTAGACTTTAGATAATCACATCAGTGAAGTTCTTAAAATTTTCCATGTAACTGTTATACTTACTGGAAAAATGAGTCCTTTACATGGCTACCTGATGGTAATTTTGCTCTTGAATGAGTTGTTTAAGAAAAGTAGGCAAAATTACTTTCCATGGCTCCATCATCAAACTCTAGTACTTCTTGTGAATGTTAGACTTTGGCTACTCGGTTTGAATATTCCAAAAATGATTGTAGTAGCTACCACAGAGTTCTTTATCATAACCGGATCCTCAAATTTTAGATACATTAACTGTTAGCTGGTTTTACGGATTTTAGTTTCCAGAATTGTGCTATGGATGATATTTTTACTGCTTCTCTGAGTTCATACTTGTGCTGAAGTGTCCTCACCTGGCCCTCTTGATTCATTTGACAAAAAAATTTCTCATGAATATCTGCAGGTTGAGCAACAAACCGAAGAAGTTATTTTTGATCATTTGCATGCAACTGCGTTCCAGTACACTCCATTGGGCAGAACTATTCTTGGACCTGCTGAGAATATCAAGAGTATCACCAAAGATGATCTTCAGGACTATATTAAAACACACTACACAGCTCCAAGAATGGTATATAACAAACTAAAAATTATTCCTTTCTTTTATTTTGTGTTTTTATTTGCTTGTCTTGTGTTGTGGTGTCCACATTGTCCTTTGTAATCATATTGTCTATTATTTATTGCCTAGCTAATGTTAATGGTTACAAATGTTTAATTGGTCCTTGTTTTAGGTTATTGCTGCTTCAGGTGCCGTTAAGCATGAGGATATTGTTGAGCAAGTAAAACAGAAGTTTACAAAGTTGTCATCAGATCCAACCACAGCTTCTCAGTTAGTTGCTAATGAACCAGCTGTTTTCACTGGCTCTGAGGTGGGGAAATATCTTTATTTTGTGCAACCTGTTTTTCTGCCCTTATTTGTATTCAATCTCTTCCTTCAATATATTATAGGTTAGGATAATTGATGATGATATTCCTCTGGCCCAATTTGCTGTTGCTTTTGAGGGAGCATCCTGGACAGATCCGGATTCCATTGCTCTGATGGTCATGCAAACTATGCTGGGTTCATGGAACAAGAGTTCTGTCGGTGGAAAGCACATGGGGTAAAGAGATACTTAGATTCTCCCTCTAGCTCTTTACATTTTGGGATGGTTTGAAATCAAATTTCTGCATCTTTAGCACTTATGCAATTTATAATATTCATTTTGGGATGGTTTGAATTCAAATGTCTGTTTATCTAATTTATAATACTCTTAGCTCATGTCCTAATTAGCATTGGCAATACATGAACAGTTCCGAGCTGGCTCAGAGGGTTAGTATAAATGAATTGGCTGAAAGTTTTATGGCTTTCAATACCAACTACAAGGATACTGGTTTATTTGGCATTTATGCTATTGCTAAGGTGAGGCTTCTATCCAGATTAATGAGTTCATAAGTTTTACAGAATCTCTGCTGTAGGTTAATGGAATTGGATATGTCTACTTTGTGCAATCTTTTGCTTTCTTTGGATGTTTAAAATAAAATGGGAACTTTCAGGAAGTCATGAAACGCATGTTACTTTGATTCATGATTGATTTTTCCATTGTTCCTTTTAGGAAGTATTCATTTCTCTTGTGTCCCAGTATATTCAACCTAGATGTAATGCATTTTTTTGGCGAGCTTGTATATATATGTACTTTTTTTTCTTCTGATGTTGATATTTCCACTGTTCTCTTTTGAAAGTATTCATTTCTCTTGGTAATTCAATATATTCTAGATGTGATGCATTTTGTGGCGAGCTTATAAATTTTTATTTGTATATTTTGCTTTCAGCCGGATTGCCTAGATGATTTGAGCTATGTAATTATGCAATCAATAACCAAGTTAGCTTATCGAGTCTTAGAAGAAGATGTTATTCGTGCTCGTAATCAGGTATTTGTTGTCCCTTATATCTCTTTCCTTTGACACTATTCTTCAGTGCTTATATTTAGAATCAGAGTTAACTTTCTGCATCTTCTGATGCACTGCAAGGGCATCTCATTTAATGGCTAGCCATCTTTTGATTTTATTTTTTTGCTGGAATCTAGTGAAATAATCATGTCTTAGTTTTTCGACAAGACCCATAATTTTGGGTTTTACCTAAATTTGACCTATATATTTATATATTTAGAAATGGTTCGAGGCAATTTGTGCTTGGATTAGGATTACCCAAAATCCAATTATTGTGAGTCCCTGAAATATACCTAAACCATTTCGAGGCCAGATCAATCAAATTTATACGAACTCGCTTTAAATTCAAAATTTGATTCACGTTTTTTTAGCTTAGGTCAGTTGAAATAGATGTGATTAACTATCAGGTCGGGACAATTAAACCCACACGAACCCACATATTTTACGGTAAAAACCCAATATCAAATTCAAAACCCGCATTCTACAACCTCTTAAGTTGGTTCAGATTCAGATCAAGTCATGTGAATATCATTCGCATTCAACTCAAAATCTACCATTTAGACCTCTTCAAGCTTAAATTCAAATTGCCATCTCTAGTTCAGGTCTTACCAACCCGAACCCAAAATAAAGTTGCCTACTCTAATTTATTGTTGTGAAGGGCTCATTGGTAATTTGGGTGGGTAGTGACATTATTATGAGAAGGCTATTTAAAGCTCCTTTGCTGGGCCCTTGGAGTGTAGTTACACTCTTACACAATTGCCCTTCCATTTCATGCATATTTGTAAGGATGGACCACCTTGTTGGGGGGTCCATTACATCCATATGTTGCTCAGCAACTTGTGAGAGCAACACTTCTACAATCTCCAGTGGGCCCACTGACCACAACACTACTGTATTTCATTAAATGTTGGAGATATTTGGCAAACAGAGGTCATTGAAGTTGAGAGATACATTACTCAAATACATAGTTTGGAGATGTCTAACTGTCCTGTTTGGTTGTTGGAAGAGTGTGTTTGAATCCATGGATATGGTATTATTCTCAAAAGAATAGTATATTTCATGCTCTAAACTTGACTAATTTGGGGAGTTTTGCCCTTTATTTATTGCTAATTAAACATGGGTTTGGCTACTTGATTTTGGGCTTTTTGTGGGAAATTGAAAAGTGATAACGGGTTGGGGTCACTTTCAAAGAGGGAGAAACAAAGGCAAAGATTGAATTTGTAAGGACTAATTGTCTCCTACCATTTTGTTCGTTTTGTGAGAGACAAAACACAATAGCTTAGGCCATGACCTCAACAGTCAACAACTCAACCACTTCTGTCCAGTTCCTAGCAATATTTTTGTGGTACAACATTATCACATAGGATCTCAACTTTTCGATAATGAGGATTGAGTGAATCCCTTGACAAGACTATGATATTTCTTTATATATATATATATATGTTACATGACATTGAATATTTTGAGTTTTAAAAAGCTTCAAATCATATGATTGAGGCAGTAAAAATGAGATGTTTAAGTAGATTAGTGATAATACCAAGAAAAATAAGATTATGACTATTACTATTTTAGAAGAGTTGGGATAGTATTAATTGAAAGTAAGATGCGAAACATGCGACTTGGACAAGTGGAGTGTGCAAATATGATCTAAATTTACATTCAGAAAAGTTAATGAAGACCGGTAAATTATGTAGCTTAACAAAAGAAAAATGTCTTAAATAATCCAACTAAAAAATTTTGTAATTGACTTCAATATTATTTGGAGTAGTTTTGACCGTTGATTTTATCAGGTAAACACAAGTATACGAGCAGTGAGTCTCAACCAATCTTTTGATGGTTAAGTCTCAATCAAGACACAAGAAATTAGCTTTAGGCGTGTGCTCCGCGTCAATAAATTCATTTGAGCAAATACAAGTGTTCGGGGACGTGTCACATTCTCTTTGGCTTGAATGAGTCTCAAACATTATTATTATATTCTTTCTATAAGTTATATCTTCTCGTGTTTCAGTTCATTAGTGTTTTTCCGACTCTTTTATGGAGTGATCCCAACCCTTTCCCTTTCTTCCTATTAGGGCTTCTCATATGCGAAGTTTTGGCTGAGGTGCTAAGATTATGCACTATCTAAACACTAACTTCATACTATAACTAGAAGAAAGCTATATGCACATGAAACATGCTATGAAAATGTAAAGGTGTGAAGATGATAATTTTCTTATCTGTCAAGCTTGTGGAGCGAAAAGCAAACTGTTCCGCATTGAAGTTAATTGCCTTCTGAGATGCCCATTTTGAAGGTTACAAAGCTTGGTTGCAATTCTTGATGCTCCAAAATCCGAATCAAAGCACCTCCATTTTACCTAAATTGCACACATGGAGATGGTTGTCAAGTTAGAAAGTTGAACCAATATTACGTAATTAGTGAGTCTCGTCAGCAAATCACACAATGTTGACATCAATCAGTTGCTTTGTTATCACAGTACTATATGGTATAATACATGGACGCCAAAACTCACCTTACTTTGTGGTTCATCATATCTAACGAGGGAAGATCTCATTTGATGAAAGAACCAACAATTTGAACCCGATTCGCAGCCACCCGTAACCTAACCTGCATTTTTTTTCTTCATGTTTGGGTGTCACACATATGTTTGCCATGAAAGATGTACGAATCGGGTCAAGAAACCCACACCTCGTGTGGGTGGGTTGGGGTTAGGTCTTCCCAACCTAAAATCTGAAATGATGAGTGCATTTTACAAATGAGACTAGGAGATCTTAGTTCCTTTCTTTCCTGCAACAGTACACAATACCATAGATCATTTAGAGTTGGGAAATGGGTCAACAGGATGAGCTTTGGTCTAAATGGATGCAAGTATGCTTATCTGACAGTTTTTGCTAAGCCGGGCCAGTAATGGCCTGCAAGCTGGAATCAAGGCAAAGTTCACTCTGTCTCCAGCTAAATGGGCCGGACCAAAACTTGCATGCGTATATTTTAGCTATATATCGGGTCACTTTGCAAGTCCGGATCAATTGTGGCCAGGCCGCTGACCCATTTTCCAGCTCTAACACAACAATATGAGTTGTTGGGTTTTGTAAGATCCTAGTTTGGTTCATGGTCTCATGCCCAAATAAAAAATAGCCCAAAAATTTTGTGTGTGTGTGAGAGAGAGACTTACAATTACAAATGAGAGCCTGAAACATTTGAGCAGCAGCATGAACAAGTAGGGTAGAGGGTTGTCTTCAACTTTTGATCAGAAGACAATGAAACACCACAGAACATTGACCAGCAATCGAAGAGTGCAAGACTGCAAGTACAGACCACCTCCCATGTTAATAAGAATAATTTTCCAAATCATTATAATCTTAAACATTAAAACAGTTTTAACATGTGAAAAACAAGATACAAACAAGCAAAACAAAGAGAAAAAGGGAAACGGAAATTGCCTTAACCTCTATTCATTAAGACGAACACTAGGTGATTCTTATTCAATGTATACCTTGGATTTTCATTATTGAACTACAGAGTTAAAACTAGAATATTCTAATACCTTTTTGGAAATTATTTAAAGAAAAACACATTCTGTCAAGAAAATTTTCACATAATAAATAATGGCAAACAAACAAACAGGCATTGTTAAATTCTATTAAAAAAAACTGCACACAAATGAATGTGTATAATGGTAAAATCCTAGTGTAAACCATCTATTTTTTTAATTATATAATATGCTCTCTTTTTTTGGTAGTCCCCGTTTTGATTTGGACAGGCTGAAAATTCTCAACTTTAGCACATTACAACACATGAAACTCCAACCCAAAATTGTCCAAAACATGTGTTGTATTCAGCTTAGTAGCTTATTTCAAGTTGGCTTGTCCAACTTGCACTTCTTTTTTTAATGAAAAATTACTCCTCTCATCCCAAAATGAATGTTTCAATTTCTCAATTTTGTAAAAATTTAGGGTAAGTTATAATTTAGTTTTCTCCCTTACACCCTCGTATGCATATAGTTTAACAAACTCAAGTAATTCTAGCTAACTAATTTTGAGGGTATTCTTGACGGTTCATGCATAATTAACTTCTAAAAAAGGGAAAGTGAAAAAGAAGACATGAAACTGTAAGCTTGCTATATTTAATGAGTCCCCATCCATTAGAGGTGAATCTTGTGGGGACTAAAAGCACTAAGCTAAGCTTACCAGTAGCTGGAATTGTATCACTTACTACTAACCCCCATGGTACCAGGACAATAATATTCCATACTTGCAACAACTGCTGGCCTTGCCGGAGCTGCAGTGTGCAGATCAACCACCGTGGGCTCCGGCTGCACAGCTGTAAAGTGTAATCTCTGAACCAGGAGTATTGGCCCAAGTAATGTCCCTCCAAGACCACCTCCACCTCAGTTTCTGTGTTCAGACTCAATACACAGGCTGGTACTTCTGATAGTGTGTAATATTAACCACAGCCTGTTAGCAGTTGAATCAGCATTATCATTTTTGAGTTTTGAACATCCAATTTCAAAAGTAAGTTAATAATAATAATAATAATAAAGAAGAAGTGAAATCTAGGCAATTGATTGGAGTGGTGATGGAACTGATCAAGTATCCATGGGGAGACCAGGAGACAAGGTCATGGCCATTCTGATTAAACCAATTATAACCAGTGGTTACGAGGAATGTTGCAGCAAAATAAGAGAAGAAAAGGAGAGCACTAATGCTTGACTACTTTATGTTGTTTTCTAGCAATTGTACTGTATTTTTCGAATCATCCCACATGAACTTTGATTATATTTTATTTTGGCCAGTCAAAGAATTATTGGATACCAGTGAGCCAGAACCACTTAAATTGAACCAACTTATCCAAAGGGGATCCATTAGGGCACTTCGTGCCAACAAATTCATTAGACCAAGTGTACGTGATAATTAATGAAGTGCTATGTTGAATGGGATACAATAAAAAAACGTAATAAAAGAATTAAGTCAAATCACTAATTAAATTAAGTAATTAATCAGCTAAACACAAACATGTAACAATCATGTAATTTCAGTCTACTACTACCATAAATTGTAAAATATAAACTTTGGATAGATCGTAATTCCTAAATCATATTTCATCTTCCCTTCGACACAAATACGCGTATCTGAAAACGTGTTGATTTTATTTTCTTTCTATTTTTATCATCTATATGCAATATTGAGTGTTCCATACATATTTTGTGTATTTGTGCATACACGTATTCCGTATGAATCTAATACAGAAACGCTGTGCTTATCAACATTTCCGTGCAACATAGATGACCATGAGGTGTCGTATTCTTATTGGTCTGACTCACTCTTAAGTTGATATTCTTTTTTTGTCATATATTGACTTTATTTTGATGTGATTTAAATCCTAAATTGAGCAAACCATGTCAGGAATCAAGAAAGTAGTATCAACATATTATAATAAGAATATGGTGAGTTTCTATATTTGTGTAAAGGGATACAAAAATTGAAATTTACTCTATGCCTTGGTCTGGTTCTTGTAATTTCATATATTAGATTTTTTTGGCAAGGCAAAAAGCATGCAGTTTGTAATGGAGGGAAGATTTATAGTAAAGCATATGCTAGAGGCTATTTCCTAGATGTGATATAGGTAGCCACTTGCTATGAGAAAAAGCTTATGGCCTCATGGGCTTATCAACATAATTGATTCCTTTTGAAACCTAAATCCAAATACATCACTATTCTCTGCTCTTTTCCCCATAAATCCAGTCAAATTCGGATGTCACATAAATTGGCAGTTCATGCTGTCAAATTAGAAAATGGATGGTGTTTTTTTTTTCTTTTCAAGATAAGCAAGTTATAATGATATTTACGTGACAATAATAATATTCATATTTCACACACCACTTAGCAAAATGTTGAATTCATAATTTAATATAATTTTTTGTCACCACTCATCTACAAATATGTTATGGGTTGTCTAGTGACAATAGTAATCAGAATGAAGCCTGCTGAAACATTTTGGCAACCTCAAGGTCGTTCGTTTAACCATTTTTAATTGAGTTCCTAGAAATATAGTCAAATTATAATTGTTGCGTTCGTTTAATTTTTTTTATAGAGGGGTTATTTGGTCATTTGGAATTTAAAAAATCTCTTAATGGGATTCAAATATATTTTAAGAAATTGAGTATTTCAAATTCCAGGGGTGGTGGTATTCATTGGGATTGAATTAACTCGCATTTTTGTAACTTCTATAAAAAATTAAACGAACGAACCTCTAGTGATGTAGCTTGGGGTCCTCCCCAGAGAATAAATAACAGAAAAAAATAAGAGTGTGTATAGCAGTACCAGTCAGCCTCTTGAGATGTCTGCCCAGTTCATCACCATACATCTGTGTTGCACCAAGCCATTGTCCTCATCTATCCACAACCAAGCATTTAATCAGTAGAAGGTACTGCTAGTGTGCAACATTAGTCGAATCAATAATCACTGTCAACCTAATACGTTGTTTAAACGATGCACCATTTTTTAAGCCTAACTTTTTAGGCGTTCATCAAGCTGTGAGACCCTCTAGTGAACAAAAGGGAAATAATGCTACAGCCCCACTCTGCTACAAAAGGCAATTTCTGGAGTGCAAGTCAAAGGCATTGTGACAAATCACCTATAATTGAAGGGACCAATATGCACTTGTTGGAGTGCGGGTCTGTACTTCAGGACTTAAGAGATACAGTCAAGAGGAAGAAGTACCTCCTAGTGTCTCCCCATAGTTGGGCCTGTGCCATGTTATCAACAGGATACTTTCTGTAAGTTCATATTTTAGTCTCATGTTGGTAATAAATAAAGATGGCAAAATCTCTCACTTGACCCTACATTTCATCTTTTAACATGGATGTTGTGTGATTTCTGTCACTCTTTCTCATTTATTTCCAAAGCACTAAGTTAGTTGGCCTATTATTTCAAACTATTTTCTATTAAAAGAAAATACGCTTCACTTCCTGTGACAAGAAAAGGACTAAATGACAAACTATAGAAAATGGTGTTTTCATTAGAACCAAAACATGAATCTCCTAAGATCTAGAAAAATAAAAAGAGAGTGATCAACCTGTTCTTGATTTTTTTGGAAAATAAGAATAAAATCATTAAAGATGTAATCATAAGATGCCATTCTCATCTAACGTACCAGCTAATGGATTCCACATTCTTCCACTCTAACCACGATTTGAACTACAAAGGGGAGACACATCCCCTCAAGTAGATGGTTACCTGCAAGGAACAGAGACCCCTCATGTAATTTACGGCAATCCAGGTTTACATTTTCGGATTTGATATCCTAGTTAGGGTTAATAAGGTCCAACCAAAATCCATAATAGGCCAGATACAACCAACTAGTTTTGATCAAGACTTGTCAAAGCTTAGAACTGATGTCTGTCTAAATTACATGACATGCGAAACTCTTAAAACCTTAAGTTCAGAAATCTATGGAGATTTCAACCAAACAGTGTCAACATCTATCGTTTCCAGATACATATCATTTTCTATTCATAATTAATTATGCTCAACCTTACCAATTGTATTGAGTTATTTGTGCTCTCTCTTTCATTATTAACAACCTTCTCAGACAAGTGTTTGTTTAGTGAAGGATGCCACTCTTGCCTTTGTCTCTAAGCTAAAAGTCTTTTTTCTTTTGACATGTCATTCTTGTTCACGGAGATGTTTATGGGGCACACTGGGATTCGACTAGGTAAACAGTCTAGGTCCAGCTGGGTTTTATACAGAAACCCCATTTCTGATCCAGAGAATGTGAATATGACGGATTAACAAGGAAAACCACTTGACTACACATGGACATTTTACTGTCCCACAACAACAGCAACAACAACAACTTCTTGACAGTGTAAGATCAGAAATGTGAAAATAAATAAGAATAATTTTTTCTCCCGAAAATATGAACAATCAGTAATCACAAATTAACAAAAGAAAGTACATCTAGGTCTCAGGCTCTTGGACCATACACCATGGAAAGAGGACCGAGAAGGCTTATTAATTGCAATCATCTACTTTATAATGCACTATACAAGTAAAAACAATTGCTTGAAATATAAGTTTGGTCATACCCTTGGTGGCATATCAGATCCTGTTGAAGACTGAATTCTCTGCGACATATAGTTAGGCTTTGGCAAGTAAGAACTTCATGTATGTTCAGTTACTTTTTCATGTTTAAGTTGGCTGCAAACACAACATTAACAGAAGTGAAATACCTCTTTAAAAACTAAATACAAAGGTGTTGTTTTAAAAGGCTTTCACAGTTTATACAGTATATCATGATCCTTTCAGCCAGAAATCTGCCACCAGGTGTAATCAACCAAAACACATTGTGCATCATAACCTTTCGAATACAAATGATGAAGATACTCAATCCAAAGGAGTCCAACAAAATATTCTCAGGTCGCATTGTTCAATAAGGTAACTCTCTGACAAAAATAAAACTACAATTTATATCAGAATGAAAGATCAATCCTAACTCATACAGAATGTGCAAGTGAATAAACATGCCTATAAACAGTCAATGTCACAATATCATGTATAATATTGTATCCAAGTATAGGTAACTGCTGTGATGAATGCTGACGAAAAAACCATCACCCTGCAACCGACTTTGCTCATGAACGTGACTTAACCACTTTCAATAGAATTGACAGCCTTTGGGATAAGGTCCCACACTCCATTTGGAAACGTGATATGATCTTGACAAGAGTAGCCAACCAAAATCTTATACCTATCTCTCTGTTCCTCTCTACCCACATTTATCTCAGATTATTGAGTGCTTACAAGAAGTGTTTAATCTATTATTATAAAAAGTTCTGCAGCTAATTATGAAAAGAAGCAACTCTCACATCCTCCCCTCGCTACCAAAGTAATCAAAGCTCAAGTTTTGTGAAGACAGTTATCAAGATGAAGGTTGACTCCTTAGTCCATACACAGAAATACTTGGGAAAAACACTTCATCCTCTTTACAACTAAACATTTTTATCTCTTTGTTGCAGTTACTCGGTTGGATGCACAGAAAGTTTCGACAAAATAGCAATGAAACATTCAAGGAGTTTGGTATTGGTAAGTCATGTGAGGCTACACCCATTTAGTTCTGACACTGTTCCTATATGTGCCATTTACCCATAGTCAATTAAGATCATGTGTTCACTTTAGGGATTAAGTTATACTGTACAGGCTCACATTTATTGGGATCCCTGCAACTTACAACCAAGAAGATTAACTCAGTGTATACTTCAATTTCAATATATCTAATATATGAGTTCAAAATCACAACTGATCTTGGAGCCACATGCTTTTATGACTGGAATGCATTCCTAGACTGCCAAAAACAACATTACATTTTTCACTAGTCAGCCTTGTTATCATCCGAATTCTTTTAAAGCTTTCTTGTGTCAAGACACTCTTGTACTTGTCTTTCAGGGCAACCATCACTTGAAGAGCAATACTACTATCCAAAGCCACAATATGGCACCAGTCCCTTCAGGCAAGACCCAAGAGACAATCGTCGAAAGTCTTTTGCTGGTTTAGGAACACCAAGAGAAGAAGACTATGGAGAAGAAGAATTCTCAGCCACAGCATCTGAGCTATTCCATGGCTTCCTTGCAATTGGAACCCTTGGTTCAGACCCAGCTATCACAGACCCATCTACACCAACATTTTCCATCTCTATTGAGAATATAACAGGAAAAGAAACTGAAGCAACAGAGAATGAACTAAAGCTCATCAATGATGAGTTGGAGAAGGTTCTGGTAGCTGAAGCAAAAGAAAATGGTTGTAATGACTCATCCAGAAGCAACAGTCATGTTAGTACTGGGAGAAACAGTCATGTCAGTGCTGGGAGAAACAGTCATGTCAGCACTGGGAGAAGCAGCCATGGTAGTTCAATTACACTTAGTGGCAAACCTAACGAAGGCTTAGAGATCAATGGAAATGGAACTTCAGTTTGCCCACTCCAGGAATATCTTTTTGGTTCAGCAATTGAATTGTCGGAGACAACAGCAGTGGCAAAGAAGGAACACAGGACTTCGCTAGGAGAGCTGTTCCAGAAGAGTAAAATAGCAGAGGAGAACTTTGGAGTCAAGTGTGAGAGGGATGAAAAGCGAACAGAGAAGGAACCAGATAAATCTGCGGTGCAACTCGTGAAAAAGATACTGAAGAAAAAAATGATGCACGCTTCTTCTAGGAACTCTTCTAAAACTGCTGACTCTGCTTCAGCTGAAACAAAATTGCACAAGGTACTTTAATTATTATTCTTACTTCTGCATTGAACTATTTCTTAGTTGTTTTCACCAGCATTATGCTAAGAAATACATGATACAGTATAGTGAAGGTGATGTCTGTAAGCCGTCAAATAATTTGTAGCCATAGTATTTTATAAAAAGAATAGTTTTGTAACTGAAACTTGTCCTCGTGATATTCATGAGATAGGCCATTATGATAACAAACTGACAGGTCAACTAATCAGCCCAATGTTGCTATGATTCCCTGTTTAATTACATTTTTTTTCATTAACCTCTAAAAGTATTTTATACTTAATGGGAGCATGATTATTTAAATTATGAACTTCCATTCGAGTTTCTTTTTACGATGATGTGTGGTGTGTAGATCCTTCATATGTTCCACAAAAAAGTTCATCCTGAAAGCTCAACAAATACGCAAAAGCTCGACAAGCACCAGAAGATAAAGAAGAAAAGAAACGCATCTTATGATGGGGGGCACAACGCTGGAAGCCAGATGTTCCATGATGATGACATAGTAATACTTCCTCAAGAAGCCATCTACAAGGAGAGCATGCAAAGCTACAATAGACAATCCGATCCAACCCATTTTGCTCCTAGCGGCAGCGATTCAACTGGAAATACAGAGTACTGGATCAAAACAGATGCAGACTGTAAGTCCACATGCATTCTCCATCTCCATAAATGTACAATGGAATCCTAACTGGAATTCCCGGATGTTGTGGTCATCCTAATCCAAATCAAACTTCTCTACACCTTGATTTAATAAGAGCATAATTCTCCAGTCTGATGACAGAACTTATAATCAAGTTGTCTACACATAGAAGATTATAGCGGCTTTTTCATTTTTCAAGGGGTCATAGTGCTACTTGACTTGAGCAAAAACTTATATCTCATAAGCATGGTAGCATCAAGCATATCTATTTCATGGCAAACCTGCATACACACCTATCAACTTACAAACAGACCTAAACACAGAATATTTCAATTCGAAACCGAGTCTTGAAGCTATAAAAGGCATGCTATACCTACTTGCATAACTATATACCTTTTAATTTTTACTATTAATTTTGCTGACACAGTTCTATGGTTTCCATTGTAGACCTAGTCTTGGAGCTCTAAAAGGAAGCAACAGCAGGAGCAGAAGCAGTCAAGTCCAGCTTCAAATAAGCTAGAAATATTATCATGTTTGAAAGGGTCCACTTATTAGTGGTTGTTCCTATTAGTGTGTGAACTACTGTATTATGTTATGAAGAGCTTGGATGGAATAAATAATCATACGAGGCACTCCTCTTATGCGTGAGTAATTAATGCAGAATATAAACCAATAACCACTGTGTAATTATATTTTATTATTTCAGGATATTATGAAATGCTATAAGTATCTGAATACACTACCATTAGAAATATAATTGTACCTTGAAAACTAGTCATTTCTAAAATGATGAGTACAGCGGTGCAGAGTCACCTTTAAAACTGCAGGTTATGGGCATAAATGACCAGACTGGTAACCTGACAGAAAGAGTGGTGAACATCATGCACCAGTTTGAGACAGACATGCAACAGTACTCCCCAAAGTGTCATTATTATTATTATTTCATGTGGTACACTATAGAACATGTTTGGCTGCTCTAATATAGTATATAATCTAAGGATGACATAGAAAAAAACCTAATGTGTATCTTCTCAATATAACACAACACAGGGTGGATATAACTATCATGGTGTAAGGTTGTTCCCTTGTGACTTTAAGGTCGCCGTTTTAAGTAAAGGAAATAGTCTATGTGCAAAAGCAAAGGTAAGATTGCATATGTATATGATCATACCTCATACACCAGGTTGTTTTAATTTGGATGTTCAAGTTAGGATATAACTATAATGCTCAACCGCAGACTACAATATGGTATCAAGGTTTTCCTAATGCACAACTCCACCCACCTCCACGTCTATGATAGATCCAAAACCATGACATAAGCTAAATGTTTAGAACAGCATCCTTTTGGGCCATGCATATTAAGGATTTGATAACCTTGGACAAACAAACTATCTTAATGGTGACCAAATCTCATCTAACATAAAAAGCACAAAAGTGACCAAATAATTCTCAAATAGGTTGATCAATCAAGCAATTGTGTGAAATTGCATCATGCTATGTCCCTAAATTTTGAGGACTAAACCATCTCACTAGTCTTAAAACAACTGGGACCAAACCTTGACACGCATTAATAGCACAGATGTGACCAAATAGTTCCTCAAACGATTGAGCAGATCAATCACACGAACGATCGGAAATAACAAACACAAACACTCAAAAGGAAACAAAATCACAGCAAAACAATCAGTGACCAAACCTTAACATACATTAATAGCAGAAGCGTTACCGAGTAGTCCTCCAGCGAACCGATCAATCAAACGACACAAAAACTAACGGATCAAGGAGCAGTTACTTGCATTCAAACGGTTAATTGCTGAGAAAATGTAGCAAAAGAAAAGGTGCTTGAATTTTTCGATTTCTGTAGATTGCATGAAATGGAGAATTGCTTCTCTCGTTTCTCAGCAACCAAACAGGTTAAGAAGAAGAAATTTGAAGAACTTGCCTGAGAGATGGATTAGCAGAAGCCTCCGAGAACTTTCTGGAGCTCGAAGCTATGACAATGGTGCTCTGGTTCGTCCTCCAAAAATTTCTGTTGTGGAATTGGAGGGTTTTCGGCGTCGACGTGTAATGTAAACAGTAAAAATCTGGAAGCGAGGGAAGAGAAATCGAAAGTCTGGATATTGAACTCGCAAAATAGTAGTGGCATTTTGGTAATTTGAGTAGATTAATGGGCGGCCCAGATAAAGGCCCATGTATGCGAGAGCATGGATTGAGTTTGCTTTTTGTGTTTCTTTTTCGTCCCACATCGGAAAATTAGAGGAAAGAGAAGTGTAGGTGCGTCATAAAAAGAACCGAGCCAGCAGCATAAAAGATCACGCAGCCGCGCCATGAGCACAGAGCGAACTATTCTTTCGCCTTTTACTAAAGAATACCGTGTGCTCGTGGCTCATAGCGGCATACGATAAATTTTTCTATGGGTCCCATTGTGGGCCCTACAATTTAGTTCAAATATTTGATCAATTATTATTTTCTTTTAAATGAGATATAATATTTTATTTGACATAGATCTAGTGTTAAAATTTTGATCAGCTTTTAATTTGAACAAGTCTACGTAGCCATAGGTTGGATAAATTTATGATTCAACATGTTTGTTTTTACTAAGTTACGAGACAAATTGGATTTGTCAGAAACCGAACTCTTAACCACAAAGTTCGAAAACCAACCGCCACAAGATGGTGTATCACACATAAATGAAATTGCTAATTTACAAGCTAGCTTGATATGTACATCCACCACTTGTAAAGAGCAAATCCATATATGGCAGCGTAAAGAACCACTCTCACAGGATACGCCCAAAACCTGCACAGGAGGATATTTTCAAAAATCGCCAAAACACGTCTATACATAAATATGAATTTCATGCTAGAGAACTTGCGAATAGAGCTGACAATTAATGTTTCAACATACTACACAACACAAAAAAAACGTGTTTGGACTAGCT
>JAYMTE010000554.1:0-17264 GCA_036897545.1 Pelargonium fulgidum
ATTTATACCAACACCCCCACGGGCCAGTGGTAAAAGCGTGGTTTATGTACCTTAGTGACTCGGGTTCGAGTCACTGTAGGGACGCGCTTGTTGGTATGGGGTGGGTGTAAGGGGTATAGATAGTAGCTTAATGTTGTAATATGTTAATTAAAAAAAAAAAACCTACAATTTATTTATTTTTTCCCTCCAAATTAAAAGAAACTGGTCTGTTCAACTTATCCAGGCAACGATTTTTACTGGTCACCCAATCGGACCGTAGGTTCCGGTTCAACCATTTTTATTTAAAATTGCAATGAATTATGATAAACTATTTCCGTTTCAAATTAAATGTCATTTTAGAGTCCAAATTCGATTCAAAATAAATGTCACTTTCTACTTTTAACAAACAGATACACATGATTTTCCTTAATACTCATTGTAGTGGACTAACAATGATAAGTTTTATGTTTTTATCTTTTCTTAATATGTGTGAAAAAACTCTAAAACGACATTTAATTTGAAACAGATGAAGTATAAAAAAGTCAACGAACAAGTGGTTATGCATTGCAACTCTTGACGTTATAGTAAATGAGAAAATTAATAAACAAACAATCAAATATATTTCATATTAGTTTACTAATTTAGGCAAAATTACTTTGATACAAGAGTTGCTGTAAACTTGCAACAACATTTTCTAATATTATAAGAATATGTATTATACGTTGTGATAGTCATAAGTCGTAAAAATATTATAACTTAAATTTTAATTGAATTCATAATTCAAACCCTAGAATATTAACTAGGTATCGTATGATTCTTCATCAAAAATCACATTTCAAAATTAAAATTTAATTTATCGTTGACATCAAATATTAAATGAAATATTGATGAATTTTAAAATTCAGTCGACTTTTATATCTAGACAATCGAACGTAACAACATTGATAAATAAATGAATTTGTCCCCAAAAAGAAACATACATAATTTATTGTCCCAATCCACATTCTATTAGTCTAATTTAAAGTTTGGCCCCAAAAGTCTGAAACATTTACCAGCCAACCCTCTTTGCTATAAGGATTTGCAATTGCATCAAATTTACAGAAAAAATCAGAGAACAAGAGAATCTGCCATTGCCGTTGTGTTGTGCGCCTCTACACTTGCGAAGAAGAAGAAGAAGAAGAAGACGAAGCAAAATCCATGGCCGCGGCGGAGGCAGCCAGATCTCCGACAGGGTCCGCCGATTCCTATATCGGCAGCTTGATTAGCTTGACTTCCAAGTCCGAAATTCGCTACGAAGGCGTTCTCTTCAACATCAACACTCTCGAATCCAGCATCGGATTGAGAAATGGTACCTTTTTATCTGCTAATCATTCGTCCACTATTTTTTTTTTTTGCTGGGTTTGATTTGATATCCTTTTGGTTTGAAATCAATGCATGTTTTTTTAAAGGATTTTGCAATCAGGTGAATTTTTTCTTCTTCCTGTTTTTAGGGTTTTTTGTTAATTTTATTGGGTTGTTTTTTTTTTCTTCGTTACTCCGAGTTGAATTCAAGTTTATTCTTCTCTTTTTCCTTTGTCGTTTTTGGAACTGTTGGATTTTTTTATATATGTCAAGAAATTTGAGATGCCAAACGTTGTTGAACGGTAAGTTTGTTGATGAGTTATGGTAGGAGCTCAGCTCAGTCAAATTGTATGTGCCGAAAGTTTAGTTGAATTGATGTAAATTGTATTTATATTCTCTTGTAATTGCTTTTAAATTTTGCAGTAAGATCATTTGGAACAGAAGGGCGAAAAAAGGATGGTCCACAGGTTCCCCCTAGTGAAAAAGTTTATGAGTACATACTCTTCCGAGGAAGTGACATCAAGGTATATGAAATTAATCTTAATTTGCATGAATTGCATCTATATAGTACTTATAATATTGCAGAGTTAAGCCATTTCCCCATTTAAAATAATATGTGATTGAGCTACTTGATGTTCGCTTGAAAAAACAACATGATCATGCCAGATCAATTAGTTTGAAATGGTACTTCTGCCTGTGTTATGGTCCACAAGGGCGCCACAAATCCCTATCGACAATTTTTGTTCATTATTTAGAGAGGATGCAGTATAAGAGCAGAGGTATAAATAAGCTAGGCCTTTCAATGAGGCAATCTTTCCTGGGATGATTATTTGCCTGCTTTCAGCATGGACCTGAATAAAAGATTTTCTCAAAAAAGTGAAACTTAAAAACAGTTCAGTATGCTCTGGGGCCGGGCAAGATGTGCCAACCACCCTATCTTTGAGACATATTCCAATATTCATTGTGATCAAGAAAATAACAATTACTTTTCATTTGAAATATTATTCCATAAGCATGCAAAATATTCATGCTTTCTAATACACTGGTGTAACAAAGGTTGTGGATGTCATTCCAACCCTTGGCTGTGAATAAAGTTTGTTAAACTTAATTGGTTGTATCTGCACTAAGGCAATAAGCATTTCAACGTTTCATGTGCTACATCAAACTAGCCTTGGGATCTAATGAGTTTTCATTCTATTTTGGCATATCATCATTATTAAATCCTTTAAAAAACTTCTCTTTTTATTTTTGGTACAGGATTTACAGGTTAAATCTTCTCCACCCGTTCAGACTGCAACTCCCATACACAATGATCCTGCAATTATACAGGTATGAAATAGGAAATGACAACTTATTTTTGTCAATAGAGTTTATATTTGAGTTTGGTAAGACAATAATATTGGATTCGGAGTTTGGGTTGAACTTTGGAATTGGTTTGAAATGTCACTTAATGTTGAACAGGAGAGTAAGTTTGAGCTCGACTACAAAGTTTTGAAACAGTTGTGTATTGCATAACAAATCGTTCTTGTGGCCTGCAATACCTATAAAGAAGACTATTCCGTTGAGGAACTTTGTAAATCAAACTTTGCTTGGAAATTGGAATTTGTTTATGTGGAGTTGACAAGAAGTTCCTCACATATAATCTGTAAATCTGTGTTTCATATTTGCCTGAAATCAAACTTATAGATTCCTCAGGTTTATGTATAGCAGTTAATGACATATAATTTAATTCATTTTGCAGTCTCACTATCCTCAGGCATCTTCTGTATCTACAAGCTTGCCTTCTTCGGGTCCTGGATCCATTTCTGATCAGACAGCACAAATGGGACTCCCTAGGCCAACATTTCAGGGCAATCTTCCTTTATATCTACCTGGGGGAAGTTTAGGGTCTTGGGGTCCATCACCACCTCCTCCAACCACAAATGGTAGTGGGCTTGCTACACCAATGTATTGGCAAGGATATTATGGGTCCTCAAATGGGTTCCAAGCCCAACCACAATCTTTGCTTCGACCTCCACCAGGCTTATCAATGTCACCTTCCTTGCAGCAAACAATGCAGTATCCTTCCATGAATGCTACTGTACCTACTGGAGCGTCCAATTTGCCAGCTTCACAATTGTCAGAAGCACATGCTTCTTTGCTGCCACCATTTAGTACAGGCTCCTTGAATTTTCCATCTTCTATGTTTCCTGTTCAGTCCTCTGCAGCAGTTTCAGATTGGTCAAGTCTGATTCCTGATAAGCCTTCAACTCAAACCCTTCATGTTGCAGCTCTCAGTACTAGCTTACCATTGGGATCTTCTGTAAGTAGCGTTTTAGATAATTCTTCTATTGCACCAACAGTTAATGACAAGCCTAAGACAGTCCCTTCTCCCATTATGCCTTTTAAAAGTATGCCTGAGCCTGTACCTTCGATTGCCGGGACATCAAATTCGATACCAAATGAGGTAGCAATGCCTTCTTTGGTAACACCAGACCAGCTTTTGCAGCCTGGACCAACAACGGTATCGTCATTCCAGTCTCCACAATCTGCCCAAAAGGATGTTGAGGTGGTGCAAGTATCATCATCAGAATTACCACAACCAGTAGTAGCATCAGAGGCACAAGAACCACTACTGCCTCTACCATCACAACCTGATCATAAGGTATTACTGGCCACGTGATCCTTCATTGCTGTTATCATGAATTATGTGGAGAATTGGGTAGCCATTCTAAGATTTGATTTTCCATTTAAAAATGTCTTCATTTTTATTTTCTTACACCTTATCCTTTTGGTTCTCTTTATTTCATTTTTGCATTTTTTGTTTGGGTGAAGGTGACAAGTGTAGTATTGATTTGATTTACCTATCCCTTTTTAGTAGTGCAATGGTTAATGACTTAGTATATCTTTCTTTCTTTTCTGTATAATAGTTTTAGTCATTACCATATTGTCTCAAAAAAATTTGATTTTCATTCTGACATGCGCACGCATTGCTATTTTCTTAACCTCTGTTTTTTTTTCTTCCTTCCTAGCAACATGTTGCCCCTGCATACAATCACCAAAATATTAGAGGAGGACGTGGAAGAGGAAGAGGAAGAGGAAATGGGGTATGACCTACTTCTCTTGCTATATGTAATTTCATGCTTTGTGTTTTAAACATTAATTAATTGGATATATGAGAGAGCTGATTAGGTGCTCCACATTTAAGACTGAACCATATGGAAATTGTCGGGTTTCACATTGTTGTCACTTCTACTATGAAAGAGTGACAACTTAATGCTTACTTAGATCCATCCCCATCAAGAAATAAAACTAACTAATCCTAAGACAAAATGTGTTGACTGGTGGCCTCTATGAGAGCAAAACCAAACCAATATGCAATTCATTTGTTTGTTGCTTAAATTTCCCAGTGATGGATGTGCTGTTTTTCTGGTTTGATTATTTGTCCTTCAGCTGTCTAATAATTCTTTCCCATGTTCAAACTATTAAGTAGTTAATAATGCAACATATATGTTGGCAGAAAACAAAAGAAAATCTTATAAAAATATTAGTTCCGGAAAAAATTGTCTACTTAAATTTCTATATCCACTGCAAATGGAGGTGCTGGGTTATTATGTTGGGTTTCTGTCAAGATTATTGCATTTAATCTAACACGATGTTAATTGTAACATTATGATGCAACAGTTTTATGTTAGTTTTAGACAAAAAAAGTTTTATGTTGTTGAATATGAAGGAAAACAATATCCAAAACCCAATTGAAAATCCTTTCCCAATGATTAACCTTGAACTCCAGTCTCCAGGTTTGCTTTGTTAGGTGTTGAAGGCACTAAAGGTTGAAATGTTGAATGTTATCAAGCTATATGAATCTAACAGAACCCTCAACACTTCAAAGTTTGCAGCTTTTATCTTGTTTTGGTCATTTCTCTTCTGCTTGTCTACAAAACAATACCTTGATGTACTTGGTTTGTGATTGTTCCTGTATTTCATCTTGTAGGTTTCACATTCTGTGACCCAGTTCACTGAGGAGTTTGATTTTATGGCAATGAATGAGAAATTCAACAAGGATGAAGTATGGGGTCATCTTGGTAAAAGTAACAAACTTCAAGAAGATGGGGATATACAAGATGAAAATGACATGGGATCATCAAATCATGAAGCCAAGGTAATATTACTCTCTCTCTCTCTCTCTCTCTCTCTCTCTCTCTCTATATATATATATATATATATAAACAATATTTTTTCTTCGGTTTGATTTATCAGTTATCCCTCTCTTTCTTGTTACACAGCCCGTCTATGTTAAGGACGATTTTTTTGATTCCTTATCGTGTGATGCTCTTAATCGTGGCTCACGTGGTGGAAGAACTAGGTTCTCTGAACAAATGAAATTAGATACCGAGGTATTGCTCTCTCTCTCTTCCAACATTATAACTTATTTAACAAGAAAAAAAGTTTAGAACATTTACATCATAAAAGTTTTTTGTATATAATATTTTTTTGAATAACAATCCCCTAGTATTAAGTGGGACCTTTATTTTTTTGCTGTCTCTGAGTTTGATTGAACCTTTGAGGTTTGGCAAAAAAAAATTTGTATTATTTGAATATGTACATTTGTCTAGGCAAAAAAAGTTGAATTTTCATTATTGTTTGAACATGAAAGCTTAAAATTCGAATTTTGTTCTTGATTGTATATATATACATTGCAAGACTAAAATGGTTATAAATGTAAAGAACTTATAAATAAATTCAACTAGATAAGTTTCTTCTTGTTAGAAGGTTCTCTGGAGATAATTTATTCACTTTTAAAGAAGAATAAAAAGACATTACATTTAAACGAATTCAACTATACATGTTTCTGTGTAAAGAAAATGCCACTTTGTAGGAAAAGCATTTTCCATTTGGATTTACACTTAACATTTGAAAATTTTATGCTGAAACAAAAGAGCTGAAAAGACTGGGAAACGAAAATGATATCTGTTTTCTACTTTCAACTAAAACATGTTTCCTTGCTGTTTTCTGTATTAAACGAAAGTTATATCGGCATATATATTATCTAGCTTCACATATTAGTGTTAACAATTTTTTCTTTTATAACACATCTCAATATACTTGCTAGATATTTTTATGATGAAATAGAAGAAAATCTATGTTTATTTATACTATGCAATGATGCTTGCCTACCTAAGGCTTTTGTCTTATTTATTGGAAATGGAAAATTTTATGTATGGAGTAAAAAAGGGCCGGGTTTTCAACTTTAAAACACATTGATATAGCAATATAAGTCATAGATACTGTCTTATTGTAATTTAAAAAAAAAAAAAATCTGGGTTTGATGTGCAATCTGATGAAGGATTGGGTTGGGGTCTGTGTTTAGTGCCTTGTATCATGTCTTGAAAAGAAACTGTGATGTTGGTGATGATTATAAATTAGTACCTGTTCATATTGTGAATCAATCCTGTTGTTTTCTACCCCTCAGTATTTAAAGTCCTGCTCTATTAGCTTAACATTTTGATGGTATGCAGACATTTGGTGATTTCCCAAGAAACCGGGGTGGTCGAGGTGGGCGTGGACCTTATCGAGGTGGCCGGTCTCGTGGTGGGTACTATGGAAGGGCGGGCTATGGTTATGGATATGGGTACGGCTATGTTGGGAGGGGTGGTCGAGGATATAACATGTCAGGTCGAGGACCCCCTAATTAGCTTCGCCGGGATTGTAACTGTGCTCTCCAAGTGTAAGTTTATGATACGGAGGGCCACGTTTGTAGTGTTTGCTTTAGTAGCAATGTTTAGACTGATGAAAAATAAGCAGAGCTCAAGACAGACTTGTATGTACTGCATCTGTGTTTTTTTGCCAAATCCCTTTTGCCAGAATTTTTATTGTATTGTTGAATACAAACAAGAAGAGATGGTTTTGGATATTTTTGTATTAGCCAACCTATTTATTTTGTTTTCATTGCCTGTTTTGGGTCATAGAAAATTGTAAGATCCATCTCTTGCAATTCTTATTATCTATGGTCCGTTTCTGCCCTATTGTTGCTCTAAACGTGACTATCCATTCATGGATACTGCATATTTTTTTCCAGAATAAACCACAGATAATTCTGCATGTTTTTTTCCGGAATAAACAACAGATAATTCTCATCGTCTAACGGTTTGAGACTACTCTTGCTCGTTTCTGTTCAGTACAGATGGGCCATGTTCATTACCAAGTGAAACTTACTCCATTCTAATTAAATAACAAGCAATAAGAAATAAATAACACAAGCAAATCAATACCATTGTTGAAAGCAAATAAACAAGAGAAAATGGAGTTGAAAAGAAAGATAGGAGCAGTACAGAACCCATTTCAGTCTTGGGGTTTTGCTTCTTAACATTGGTTTTTTCCCTCACAACCAACATAAACACAAGCGAAGGCCAGCCCGCACGATGACATATTACAAGTCCAACCTAATTGTTACACAAAAAAACTAGGTGCGATTAGGAAGCTCGATCTGGCATGCCATATCCTTGAGCTTGGCCTTGACCCCTCCCATAATTCCCATATCCTTGACCCCTCCCATTATACACATAGCCATAGCAATAGCATCCCCTTCCATAGTAACCACCACGTGATCTGCCACCTCGACCGGGTCCCCGACCACCTCGTCCACCCCGGTGCCTTGGGAATTCTCCAAATGTCTGCATACCAACAGAATGTTAATTGCAACCTTAAATTTAGAGGAGAAACAGCAACTAGCTTCACATACGTTACTGGTGTTACAAATACAGCAACATTATTGCCGACATGATCACCCTCTTGACAAGGCACTTTTTTGGCTCAACAGAAGAAAAGCATTTAGGTGGACAGGAAGCATTTCCTAGCACAACGATATGTATTAATAGTTGAGTACGACACCCTGCATCTTTTTCTAATCATATGCCCAGTATCTCAAGAACCCACACTGGAGTCTTATCATTCTTTTATTATTTGTCACTAGAGCATTCAATTATATGGCAGCAATTCCAAATCTATTACAACAAGATAAAGCAGGAAAAAAGAAGAAAGAATAATATATCATTTTACCCACAACATTTATAAAAGTCGCATTGTTAAAGCATTTACACTGAGCAAACAGAGCCTTCAAAGCATTACGGCACAAAATGAAAACCGCTTCCAGTAGAATTGTTATAGTCAGAAATGCTCTCACATGTATATATTTTTACTCAGAGATCCAAAGCTAAATTGAATCTATGAAAATTGAATAGTGAAGTCCTAGAGAAAATATTTCAGACTCATGGTTATAATATAGTAACAAATAAAGTTTTTTCTTGTTAACCCTCGACATTCTTTTTCTTTAGTCCTAAGAAAAATTAAAATAATAAAACGCAAACCTTGCCTTAGACACAAAATGAAGCCTCAAACAAATAGGCTTTTTAGGTTCAAGTTCTTAATGAAACTACAACCTTTTCCTGTTCAGATAAATAGATGCATACTAAATAACATGAAAATCTTTAACTATCATAAAAACAATTAAGTCGAGAAAGAGAGAGAGAGAGAGAGAGAGAGAGAGCAATACCTCAGTATCTAATTTCATTTGTTCAGAGAACCTTGTCCTCCCACCACGTGAGCCACGATTGAGGGCATCACACGACAAGGAATCAAAAAAGTCATCCTTAACATACACAGGCTGTGGCACGGAAGATGAAGGGTAAGGAAAACGACCAAAAAACATAAACAAACAAATTCCACTTTTTGATGGTGCAAATTAAAGAGATAGTACCTTGGCTTCATGATCTGATGATCCCACATCATTTTCAACTTGTGCATCCCCATCTTCTTGAGGTTTGTTGCTTTTACCAAGATGACCCCACACTTCATCCTTGTTGAATCTCTCGTTCATAGCCGTGAAATCAAACTCCTCAGTAAACTGAGGTACAGGACGTGAAAACTACAAGATCAAATATTGATGTAGTCAGCAAATAAGTATGATCACCCAGGTAATATTTGTGGACTGGCAGAACAAGATTGATCAAAATATACGAGGAAGTGCAAACATATCAAAAAGGGAGGGAAACCAAGAGTCTTTAACTGACATGCACAAAACTTTAACAAACGATAAAATCATTTTATTCTACCAGCAATAATAGATATTGCAAAAACAAAGTAGAAATAATTATTTATGATACAGAAATGATGCTTTGCATAGGACATGCAGCTTTAGTTCTGGACATGCAGCTTTTGTTCATGATAATGGAATTATCACACCCCACTTAACCCCGTTACCCTTTTTGGCTAACCCTAGAACATCATGGTCTATTAAGACCATCAATTTTAATTATTTTTTTCTGTTCCAGTCTGACTGGAACTCATAGTAATTTGACCAGAATTGCCATAAGGACCTTTCATGATCAAATAAACAAAATCCTTCCTTCTATCCTTGGAGTTTGGTCAACCATTTTAATGGATTTTCGAGCTAAGATTTCGCTGCATTAATAAAGAAAACAAATTGCATCTAAAACTACCATTACAATAACATGGTTAAATTTTATTATCATTATTGTAATGACTTCAACAATAATATAGCACAATAAGCTAGCACTGTCAATTAAACGTAGTAAGCTGATTAGGTGAAGTTTTAGTATTTATTCAGCTCTTTATCCTGATGGAGGCAGGGAAGAGATACAACTCAGTGGTAGAAGCCATCATGAATCTGATTATTTACTTTGCATGACCATAATAATTACTTGAAGCTCTCACATTTAGTTTGTGAGCACAGATGGGAACACGGCAGGTTAAATACAAAAGTTATAATCCATGTGCTTTGGTGGAACACTTCAGCAGCCTACTAGAGTTACAATGAATATGTGTAAAGTATGATTCATGAAAGAAGATATTATTAGGTGCAAAAAAAGGAAATCATACCCCATTTCCTCTTCCTCTTCCACGTCCTCCTCTATTACCATGATGAATATATGCAGGAGCACCATGTTGCTGGGGGGAAGGAAACAAAATGAATAAAATATAACAAAGAGAGCAAGCATTAGAATAAACACCAAAAATTTGAAGCTATTTTAGTAAAAATAAAATTTAAGAATGACACAAGATAACAAGTCATCAGCAAGTGCTCCAAAAAGGAAACCAGGAAATTACAAAAGGGAAGGAAAAGAAAAGATTGAATTGACAATGATAAAAAAACTAAATCCCTAATCCCCTTGAAAAAATAAATGAAAATGATAAGTGATAAGATACAAGGAAAAAAAAAAAGACAAATTAACATGCAAAATTGAACCTTAGAGAAAGACAACCTAGTTTCCTAAATAACCTAATCATAGATGATATTGGCATAAATAAGTAGCATATGGTCATTGGCCCAGTAATACCTTATGTTCAGTTTGCGAAGGTAGAGGCAATAATGGCTCTTGTGCTTTTGTTGCCGCTGCTGGTGACAGTGGTAATTCTGACGACGACCCATGTAGGTCCTGTACCACATCATCCTTCTGAGCTGTTTTTTGAAGCGGGAATGATGATACTGTGGTTGCTCCAGGTCCAGGCTGCAAAAGATGGTCAGGGGTTACCAAAGAAGGGATAGCTGACTCAGTTGGAACTGAAATTGATGTCCCTCCAATAGAGGACAGAGGCTCAGGCATGCTTTTAAAAGGCATCATGGGGGCAGGGATTGTCTTAGACTTGTCATTGACTGCTGGTGCAGTGGCAGATTTATCTAAAACAGTAGTCAATGGAGATGCAGCTGGAAGAGCTTGAGTAGAAGGCTTATCAGGAATCAAACTTGTTGACAACTGTGATACAGTAGTGGCAGATTGGGCAGGAGGCATAGAAAACTGCAAATTCAAGGAGCCGGTACTAATGGGTGGCAGCAATGGAGAAGGTGCTTCTGACAATTGTGATGGTATGGGAGCTCCAGTAGGCAACGTTCCATACATCGCAGGGTATTGCATTGTCTGCTGCATGGATGGTGGCATTGACAAACCAGGTGGAGGTCGAAGCAAAGCTTGCTGCTGGGCTTGGAGTCCATTTGAAGACCCATAGAATCCTTGCCAATACATTGGCATTGGAAGACCAGTACCATTAGTGGTTGGAAGAGTAGGTGACGAACCCCAAGAACCTAAACTTCCACCAGGTGGATATAAGGGCAGATTGCCTTGAAATGCTGGTCTGGAGAGTCCCATTTGTGCTGTCTGGGAACTAATATCTGGAACAGATCCAGAACTAGGAGGAATGCTTGCAGATGTAGTTGGTGCCTGAGGATAGTGAGACTGCAAAAGGAATTAAAATAACTATCAGCAAGGGACTGGCGAATGTTTGAGTTCAATTTCAGACACATATTGACCTTTGAATATGGTATAATTGGAAACCACCTACTAAACTCAAAAACACTTCTGCAAATACAGCCAAAGACTATTTTCTCTGTTACAAAACTTTGTAAATCTAACTCAAACTCCCTTTAAATTCAGTTTTAGAATTTGGCGGCATTTCAAACATCCAAGGGCAGATAACTAATTCCAAAATTTCAGTACAAACTCGAAATCCCACAAAATCTTACATAACCAAACTCAAGAACATACGATTAGTCTATTGGCAATAATACAACAGTTCTTAGTTGTTTCAATACCTGAATAATAGCAGGATCATTATCAATAGGAGTTGCAGTCTGAACAGGTGGGGAAGATTTCACCTGTAAATCCTGTACCAAATGCACAAAATAATGCATTTTTTAGAGTATTTAATATGAATAATAAGACAAAGTAGAATGAAAACTTATCGGACATCAGAAATATGACCGATTTGGGGTAGCACATAAAACATTCAAATGTATAATATGCCTTAGTGCAGATGTTACCAGAATATGCCAATGATAAAAAAGATGGAATCCAATATTTTCAAAGTCAGAGTGTCAGGCACCTCTGAAGAGTAAAACATGCTATCTCTGAAGCACCCAAAATCTCATAGCCATGGTTGTTAGTATCATAGCGATATGATTCAATATACAAACTGTATGTATTGATTGCTTGAACCGCTGGAAAGGTTGAACCAGTCTTTGAACTGTATGTATCGTATCGAATTGGTACAAATCACACGGTTCATAATGGTTCACCTGGTTCATAAATTTTGGGCTATCTAGCATGGCATGCCCATCAATAAAAAAAAAATAGGTCTATGAGAAAGCAAACTAATTACTTTCCATTCTTTACTTAAAAAACTCAATCCAATCAAGGATAATCAGGTTTTATTATTATTAATATTTCATATTTGATTTGGTAAGGATTAGAAATATGAAGAGTCCATAATGTGCACAATGAAACCAATGAAGAGAGACCATAAATGTTTTTTAACAGTTCTGCCATAATGAAACTCAAACCGATGTGTTGGGAGGTCAGCCCTGTTCAGATTTTAAGTGTATGGTCTCTCTTATTAATATGGAAATCATGTACACCTCAAAACAGTATTTTTGTATACCTTAATGTCACTTCCTCGGAAAAGTATGTACTCATAAACTTTATCACTTGGAGGAACCTGTGGTCCGTCCTTTTTTCGCCCTTCAGTTCCATATGATCTTACTGCAAAATTTAATGTGTGTCAATGTGTGAGAGAGAGATAGAGAGAATTTCATTTTAACAAAAGCATACAAGAAATGGCAACACAAGTCAAATAAAATAAAATTTAAATATTGTATCAATATGCCTTTAGAAATTACCAATAGGAACTGAACAAAATAATAATATTTTCTCATCGTTACCACGTATAATGGCCCTTTAAAACCCACCAAATATCTAATTTAGTAAATCAATTTATCTGTCGATGACTATGATATAATTTTCTGAATTGAGGTTCAATCATGGAGGATGTTCCAATTCCTGCCGGAATTGCACTTATTGATACAAGATAAGGGTTTATCATCGACAGTAAAGCTAAGAGAAGATATTAAATTATCTTTCTTGGGATGGGAAAGTCTACTGGGAGATTCCCATTATCTCCCTTACAAAACCTCAAAGTGATTGTTTCAGCATTTGCCGTAAAACATGAGCAGCATGTTACTGAAACTTGAACTTGGAAATAATTAGGGGAATAGTGCCTATATCTTCTGAAAGTAAGTAGAAAACTACTCATACTCCTACCATAGTACCATATCAGAATTACAAGGCTCTATGACCTAGATAATGATTTTAACAGCATTGAAATAATAGAGAATCCTAATATAATCATTATGCATAAGTAAAAGCAGTACGGAAACTTCCTAATTGACTTCATTGAAACAGATGCATTTCCCTTAAAAACATGATAATTCAAATCAACTGGTCATGCATCAGCAAGCAAGCTATACCTTCCTAACTTCCCTTGTTGAAAATAAAACAACAACCAATCGTCCCGGAACTCAATTAGCAGCCTTTGAATAAATTACCATTACATACTTGAATCATCATTTACACAGCTTACTGAATTTATAGCCAAGTTTCAAGCTGTTTGAAACTCACACTGTGATTTTGTATCAAGGACTCTACTTTGTCTATTCCCCAAACACCGTTCAATTTCCCATTGGCACATAAAATCTGACCTCCCAACACAAATCATTAACAATTTTTCAAATAGGTTTGTTTGGTACTTCAAATTTCTTATCACGCATATCACACTTCAACAAATAAAAAGTTCGCCAAAGACACAGCTGAAAGACAAACAAACAGTGTATAAAACTTGAATCCAACTCCTTGAATCAAAATCAAGGCAAATTTAAACGCAGAAAACACGAAAATCGAAACAAAAAAAAAAAAAAAAACTACCGTTTCTCAAACCGATGCTGGATTCCTGAGTGTTGATGTTGAAGAGAACGCCTTCATAGCGAATTTCGGACTTGGAAGTCAAGCTAATCAAACTGCCGATATATGAATCAGCCGATGCGCTGGGAGATCTGGAAGCCTCCGCGGCCATGGCAATGGACTCGACGATTTCCTCTTCCTCCTCTCAGCAGCAGAAGCACAGATGATGCTACGGCGATGATGGAGCTTCTCTTCTCTTCTCTTCTCTTTACAGATTTTCTTCTGGTCTCACTCGATTCAAGTGAGGTGGGCTGGCTTGTAAATTTGAAGATTTCCGAGGTCTTCGCTCTAAAGAATGAGAATGTGGATTAGGGCCAATTTGGGTACAAATAATTTTTCTCTCCCGGATCCAAAATGTCTCTAGTGGTCAAGCCATAACTATTGCTATGCTTGTTTGGGTCATGTACTTGTCGCGCGCATAGGTAATGTAATTAGCCAAAGCGGTGTTTAGTTGTTGGAGCTATAGGAATCTCTTTTAAGATATTTTCACCTCACATAAACTCTTGCGGAAATTTTTCTACATCAGGTGGAAGGCTCTTACAGAGCTCTTCAACTTCATATGAGACAATTTTATTTCATTTACCCTTACTTTTGGTTAGATTGATGACCTAAATGCACACTCAATCTATATTAGTTCTCCTGTTGAAGTGCAATGCAAAGAGTAGAGAGTTTGAAACCAAAGAACGACAACCTCGAATGTGGTTTTGGGACACTATCTCGAGCGTGAGAGTATGATCTCGATCGAATTCATAAAGACTTTTATAAAATGTTTATAGAGATAATCTAGAGAGAGAAAAATAAATATGAGATTGTGAAGATCTTTCTCTTTTACCATTATCGATGAGAGTATTTATACTTGTTACCATTTCCACCATGTGTCAATGTATGATTAGTTCATGGCAAGATGAGATCCGCTTTGGGGCCCTCGCGTTGTTCGCATGCGATAGAAGATTTTTGAGGTTTTCATATGCTCCTTGTATTCTAAGGAGCACGTCAAAATCCTTAGAAGCTTCTACCGCTAGTGTAGCATCCGAACTTTCACAAATATCAATTTATCGTGATCAATGTTCGTATAGTCAAATAGTATTTGAGGAAACCCGAAAGAATGACTTGAACACACACATATTTACCAAGTGTTATAGTCTTCCCCAAACCCTTAGACAAGCCTTAGATGCGAAAGAATAGATGAGACGTAATTAATAAACAAAATAACGCTTCTCGTCGCAGTGAACGTTTTGGGTTCTTTTGAGGAATTTATATAAAGTTCATATTAGATTCAGATCAATAATGCCTCAAATCTTGCTTTTAACACCAAATTGTAGAAGAGTTGAGAAATCTTTAGATACACGTTTTCACATTACATATAAGCTTATTTATGTTTAAAGAGTTAATTATGTATAAATTATCATTATGAGCGGGTCCTCACACTCGCAATAAAAACTTCACCTCTTTTCATGAGTGTGTTTAGCGAGAATCGAACGCACTTACATATTCTATGTTGTCAATTGCGTCACTAATCTTATATTTTTTATTTTTTGTTGTTTTTAGAAAATGTAGTAGTGGTCTATTTATTTTTCCCCGTACAAAGTATCTATAATAATCTTCTATTTTTGACGCATATAATAATCTTGAATTACATTTAAAAAATAATAATCTTGAATTAATTGTTTTTCTTCTTGTTTTTATGCGGGTGAGATGGCATATTCTCTCCCTTGTGACGTGGACCATGAGATTACGTGGCAGTGAGGGAAGGGTTTGACCCCACCTATCAAAAGAGGAATAGAAGAAGAAGGAAGATAAATTTCACTCCTTGCTCCGATTCCGAGTAAGGCACAAAACAACAACTAATCTATAGAAAACTGATCTCTCTCGCACAAAACTGAAAACCCTAGCCTCTATCTCTCTCTGCACAATCGGCGCCTTCTTGATCCCTAGAAATGGCGGTTCCTGTGATTCGATTCCCTATCTTTCTCTTTGTTAGAGTAATCGGAGTGCTCGCCGCGGCTCTGGTCCTCATTTGGACCGTGCATTTCAGAGGAGGCCTTGCTCTCATTTCCGACAACAAAGACCTCATCTTCAATGTATTTTTATCTCCCTCCCTCTCTGCATTTTCAGTTGACGATATGTTATTTAGCTTTTCAGTTCGAGTTTAAACCGACTTTTATGTAATTAATTCATGGTTTAGCAGTTATTTATTTACTCCATTTAGTCGGCATCATAAATAAGTATGCGATCCATCAAACTCTTCGTAATTTCTATTTTATTACTTCCTTTGCCCAAATTGTAAGGTGTTGATGGTAACTGGCAAGAAATGTGTTAATGGTGAATTGGTTGAAGCGATTCATTGATTTTGGTTATGATGATACCACTGATTGACTAGTATAAGGATCATATTAGGTTCCTGTTTCAAATGATTTGAAACTTTCCTTTGTAAGAATGGCGAGGTGTTAGACTTCACGGGTCATGGATGGTTTTTGTGGGCCAAATTAGGTTAATGTGTCAAATTCTATGGTATGGTAGTCAAATTGGAAACGTCGGTGTATGAATTAGTAATTTCAGATAGTTATCAACCCATAGCTTTCTGAGAACTGCTTTAAGCATTTTCATGATTTTGCCGCACATTCAGTATTCAAATTATTGATGGATTAGAGCTTGCTAAATTGGTATCACAAGCCGTTTCATAGTTTTCTCCTTCCCAAAAGGAGTGGAACTAAACCAGATTGGTAGCTGAGATATGTATCTTCAGTTTATTACTTGTAGTGTGTCCATTTACATGATAGCTCAATTTCATTACTATGTTTTCAGTTTTTGTTTGTTGTACTTACAATTGCTTTGTTCTGTAGGTTCATCCTGTTTTAATGCTGATTGGGCTTGTAATCTTAAATGGTGAAGGTAAATGCCATTTTTCCATGCTTTTTAAAGAGGTCTACCTCAATGTCCACGTATTTGTTTCACAAATTTGCCATGAAACTTATTGACTATGCTCTTATTAGATGGTATTTTCTGAGTGGTACAAGTTATACTAAGCAACTGCTTTCTAAATAATAAACATTGGGATAATTGGATTGTGAAGATTCAGTTCTAAAGCAAGTAGAATTAAGAAAGTTTGTTAAATTAGGAAAGTTATTGTCTTTAGGAAAATTTAGTTTAATCTTCTAG
>JAYMTE010000555.1:0-17261 GCA_036897545.1 Pelargonium fulgidum
CCCATTTCTCCAATGGAGGCAAATCCAATTGGGCAACAAGCCAATTCTAATATTCACACTGCACAAATCACATTCACGTTAATATGCATGCCGAAAATGCAAATATTAGTGATAGAATTTGTCAGTATTAAAACGTTAAAGGGAAGGCAATTCTCTCTGACATTCGATTGAAGCTTGTGAGTAAAGCGAATGGGACATCCTGTCTCATCCAGTTGCCGGTAGAAATCTAGCACCCAATTTGCCATCTCGTCTTCAGTAGGCAATGCTAGTTTCCCGGATAAAACTTTTGCCTCCCTCTTGGACTGTAACTCAGCCATTGCAGAAGCTATAACAGTCTAATTGTACCAACAGAGTGTCGAACAAATTAAGTGGAGTTTTTATCAATATCTAGTCCAACTGATACGCCACCAACCAAACAGAGTAACTAACAAAAGCTTATCATTTGTAAGCTCATGATTCTCGCAAAACATTCTAAATCTAAGACATGTAATATTATGTATAGTTCTTTTAGCCACAATAAACAATATTGTCCACGAAGAATCAAGATTTGTAATTTTAATAGTACAAAAGACCGAAAATCAGTGTTTTTCTTCTTCTTGGCCTTATCAAGGAATTTTTTGGTGCGGTTCTGTGAATATGCGTGTTAAGTATGGTACGTATCACAAGACATACCTTGAAAGGTATACCCACAAAAGAAAGCCAAGAAGCCAAGTGCGGAGGGAAAACATGATGATAAAGAGGTCCAACACGATTATCTTCGACCTTCACAATACCAATTGTTCTAAGAAATGGGAAATCATACGTATACCTGCACATGATGAACGACAAAATTAAACTTTAAAATGCTGACAAGAAGTGATCTTTTGAAGTCGCTGATTATGAATACTATTGTTTGGTAATATATATACCCGGTGCAGTGGATAATGGTATATGCATAGATGGACGATCCATCTTCAAAATCTAGTTTACCGTCTTCATAAGCACATTTAATCTGTTGAAATAATATACAGATCAAAATAATAAACTGCTGATATTAAGATTTTGAGATCAAAACCTCTTCGAGGTAAGGATTTTAGAGTGAAAAAAGGTACTATTGAGTGGATCCTATAAGGGCCAGTGGGGTCCAAAATGTGGATAAAACTTGGGGTTCTTGAGGCTTGATGAACTTGTTTGGCAACAGATTTGACATCTCCCATGATGTCCCATGAGCTTGGTCCATTCCCAATTATTACCACAATCTGTTATTATAAAAACCATCAAAAACTTGAACAGAACACATATATTAATATATGCAATTATTTGTAGAGAAAAAAGATGCTAAATATGGAAATGATGCTAAAAAAATCTTCACTTTCTTATATCCATTTCAATAAATATGGAACCCTAAGATTTTGCAAAATTAAAATTAAAGTAAAGTAATTACCAGAAAACTCAGCTGTCACTGGCTGTGCATGTTTTCCGGAGCAAACAACCAACGCATCAAAGATCTCCAAATCCGAATCAGAATCAGAATCGGATTCAGATCCGCTCCGCCGCCACTCCACCACCCAACTGTGGTGGCCGTCGATTTGTTCCGATTTATGCCCGAACCGTATGTGATCGAGCAATCCAAAATCCCGAGCAAAATCGTTGAGGAATCGGGGCACCTCCTCGTGGCCCGGAAACGATCTCGGATCTCCGTCTTCTCTGCCCGACACTGAAAACGGGTAGTCCAAGAAGCTCATCAACTGTCTGGGAACGTTGACCCGAAGAGACTTATACATGCTGCTGTGGGCGATTTCACGGTTTGGATCGAGACTCAACGGGTCGGAGTCGACCCGGGGATCGTAAATCCAGGTGCCGCCAATTTGGTTATTGTTTTCAAATACACAACCACTTGAAGACCTTCCCTGAGAAGCTCCTTGGCGGTGCAAAGACCGGCCATTCCGGCTCCGATCACAGCCACTTTCAACGGCGGCGACGACGACTTGGCCTCTATTATATTACCTTGGAAGATGTATTTCACTTCCATTTCCACTTCGAAGTTGCTTATATTAAATATTTTATCGGCACAAAAAAACGTTGGACTCAACAAAAATTAATTTTATAAGAAACACATGAACGCCACACAATTCAGTAATATGGATTATGGATTGATGATGGTTGTATTTAATGGATGGACGGCGTTTATGTGAGATTCTTATTGATAATGTTTGAATTTGAACCGCTTATTTAAATCTTTTTTTTTATTGAACCGCTCATTAAAATCTTAATTAGTTCTTGTTCTTATTTCTTTTGTTTATGAGTAATTTAATCCTCACAAATGATCTTTACATCGTTTTGAAAGTCGAATAGAGTTTTTGTCAGACTACGACTACTCTTAATTTCAGAGTGACAGCAGTTTCTTGGACTTAGATATAACAAATTGCGGTCTTTCTCGTTCTGATAGCGAGTCTTGTTTTGATAGCAAGGTAAGGTTTTGTTAAGTTATACAGATTTGCGACATACATTTATGGTTGGCTTCGAGGCAACAAGAGACGATGCAAAAGGGAGAAGGTGGTTTGGAAGGTGGAGATTTAATTGTAGTCATCGGATCATATGACATACGCAATGGTGACGAGAGGTCATTGGCAGAGCACTCCATGTGGTCGGCTTAAACTTCAAGTGCTATTATTGTTAGTTGTTCATGCTATTCAGGCTGAAGTTGAGTATTTCAATCCCTTGAATTTGATTATTCATGTTAATGAGGAAGAATCTTGTGTCTTTAGTTTGATCATTATGACTCATCACAGCTTTATATTTTCAGTCTCTTTGTCAGATTTAATTATCTTTTCATTGTCTAGTTTGAAGTATTAATAAAATATTAGTTTTTGGTGTTAAAAGAGAAATTTCTCACAAGATGATCAATGAAACATGATTCTTATTTCGAAATAATTTTTAAATGTTGCTTTATTCTCTTTGTAATCATGCCCCATACTAACTATTCCTTGAATTTCTTTGTTCTTTTTGCTAGCTTTGTATTTGTAGCCAAAATACACACACTGCACTCTCCAAGTTTAATGACTGTATCCTTTGGCCACTAGTCACATTTTGATTGGCTCTTCAACTTTCCTATCTTGCCACATGCAACCCAATTATTGGATGATGGTGAAATATACCTCTAGAACAATCCAGCTCCCACTATTGTATAGTCTTAGAAAACTAATTTATGTACCGATTTTTATAAAAATACTGTTTATTTCATACAAACACGTAACTATAACATGACTACAATACAACAATTTTACCGCTATGTCAATGCATGTTCACCCTCTAAGGTGAAAGACTTATAAACCACAAGTTATGGAGGTGGATATGGACAAGCATTGTACCATCACATTTGTTTGGTGCACATGGCCATCACACAATCATAACAATAAAAATCAAACTATCTATCTTCTCACCACACCCATCACATCTTGAACTCAAAGCACTATCTCTAAGAGTCCAAGCAATTCTTGCAACAACAACAACACAATGGCAATTAGGGTCTCCAAGGCTACAACTATTTTGGTTACTATCAACCTCATTTTCTTCACTTGCATTTCATCCCATGAAGTCCCATGCCCTCCAGGGAGTCCCATAACCCCTCCCTCCGTCCCCGGAAAGGCGGTGAAATGCCCGAAAGATACCCTAAAGTTTGGGGTATGTGGGAGCTGGCTAGGGCTGGTTACAGAGGTTGTGGGTACAAAACCTAGCAAGCAATGCTGTGCCCTATTGACAGGTCTTGCTGATCTTGAAGCTGCTTTGTGTTTGTGCACTGCAATTAAGGCCAATGTGTTGGGAGTTGTTAAAATTGATGTACCGGTGGCTCTTAGCTTGGCTGTGAATGCATGTGGCAAGAAGATTCCGGAGGGTTTTGAATGTGCCTGATAATGTATAATTATGAAATGTTTGTGAGTGTGTGTGTGACTTCAAATATTTTGATGTAAGCATTGGTTGATGATTGATGTGTGTTTTGCTTGGTTTAGATTTGAAATGAATAAAGCATGTTAGTTTGTTGTTATTGATTTTGTTGAGTGTTTTGTGCAAGTAGAGTGCTCGGGGAAATTGATACTACTGTCGTCTTAAAATAAATGTATTGTTTGACGTTTTGTGAGAAGGAATAAGAAAAACTTTAAAATGGTATAATTGGTGTTTATTTTTTATTTTTTTTATAAGCGACAAGACAACATGTCTATTTAGTTGGGATTAAATGGTTTTGCCTTCTATAGATTGACATTTTTTGGGGTTTAGTTTATACTTATAAAGTTTTGTCTTGGTTGATTCCTTGTAAAATATTTGTTGATAAGTCGCCACACTACGTTAGACACGATATGTGCATGTCACGTCATTATAATGTTTCATTTTGTTCATTGTTCATGAAACACAACATTTAAATAATGAAACACAACATTTTTTCTGATACATGTGGAATGCAAGTACACGTACGATGTATCAAACGTGGTGTGATGACGTGCCAATAAATAGTGACATCACACCTAAAGTCAGTTACAATCAGTTGAGTGGGTTTAAATTAATTAGTAAGTTAAAAAATAGTTTACGATATAATAACTAATACAAGGCAAAACCCTAATTCCGGTCTAAACCCAAAAAAATGTGTCATATCAAGAGACACAAAATCATTTAGCACATTTAGTTGTCCAAAAAATGTTTTCATTTTCCAATTTTCTACAAAGTTTATGGAGAATCGAATAAACATACATTAACGTATATTCTACATCGAAAAAATGTGAAGTTTGTCATGACCATTTAATTTGATAAACACGTTGAACATTTCACCAATAAGCTTAACCTTCTAAGTTGAAGTTAAGTCTAACATAATATTATAGGTGATTAATTTGATTTGGTTTGATTTAGGCCTAAAGACCCGTCTTGATCTCCAAGTTAATATTAGGATGAATGGTCGAATTTTGGATAAGATAGTCATTGCTTGTAATACTTTCCAATAATTGAAAAAATAACCTTGACACTATAGATTTGAACACACACACACACATATATATATATATATATATATTGAGGGGAAAAAGTGGAATTAATTAAGTAATCGTATGAATTAGCAATGTATGAAAAATTGAAAAATTAACCTTGACATTATGGATTTGAAAAATATATACTGTATTTAGGAAAAAAGTGGAATTAATTAAGAAATTGTATGAATTAGCAATATATGAAAAATCAACTACTGCTTTGTTTCCACATTTACAATTAATGTGAAAATTAAGATTTCCAACAATCTAATTAACTTTCCTAAAATGCAATTAATTACACATAAAGAATTCAAAATTTTAATTAACAGGCTTTGTTTTCTCCCAAAAACTACCGTTTTTCCTGCTTGTTATTGGGAAGGATGGTCAAATTGTAACTGTTGTTTTTTTTTTTTTTTTTTGGGAGTAACTGTTGTTATTAATTGTACTTTGAATTTTATTTTGAAATCAAATTTTTGTTGAAATTTATGTGACTTGATTTTGAATAATCACATCCAAAAGTCATTTATGAATGAAAAATGTTTTATTTTGGCACTCAACTATACACATTGTTTAAGATTGATACTTAATTTGATTTTTGTTTCTATTTAGTACTCAAACTATTGATATTGTTTCAATTTAGTTCCTTAATTGTACATATTGTTCTAAATTGGTACTTAATTTCATTTTTGTTTCTATTTGGTACTCAAAATATGGATATTGTCCTAATTTGGTACCTTACTATTTATTTTTGTTTCAAATTGGCCTCACCTATAATTGTATCATTCAATCAATCTCAAGTGACATTTATTTATTTATTTATAAAACAAATATATAATCTCACAATTTCGACGTTGCTAACAGATACAAAAACGATGCGACATTTGTTGCGTACTCACTTAGTGGAAGGAGTGTCAAACTACGATGTCGTATTGTGTCATCAAATTCTTCAACTAATAGAATGTGCAACAATTGCAACATCGTTTTTGTATTCGTTAGTAACGCCGAAATTACCAGATCATATATTTGTTTTCTGAAGAAAAAAATGAAAAATTATAAATATAAGCCACTTGAGATTGATGTGACGATACAACTATATGTGAGACCAATTAAAAACAAAAATAAGTTGTTTAGGTATCGAATTCATACGATATCAATAGTTTGAGTATCAAATAGAAAGAAAAATCTCAATGTAGAACAATATGTATAGTTATGGTATATCAAATTGAAACGATATCAATAGTTTGAGTATCAAATGGAAACAAAAATCAAATTATGTGCCAATTTAGAACAATATGTATAGTTAAGATACTAAATTAGAACGATATCAATAATATGAGTATCAAATAAAAATAAATAAACAAATTAGCTAGGTACGGATATGAAACAATATTAAGGTACCAAATTGAAACATTAATTAATTTTGATTTGAAAAGGACCTCTTATTTTTGTGTATAAAAGCAGATCTCACACCATATATTCAAAAAACATTACTAAAACAAACAATTAAGCAGAGTCCAAATTGTCCCAAAAATGGCCATCACAAAGAAATATTTTTCCACCAATGTCAAATCCTTGTTCATGGCCATCTTCACCATTGCTTTGCTTTTGGTCACAATCTCTGGTAATATTACATATCATCACACACATATAATATATGTCTTTTATGTATTCGTGTTTTCAAGTAATTTGATCGAATCTTATATTAATACGATAAGATTTCAAGTTCTCTTTCTTCTCATTTTTAAATATTATTGTTATGTGTTCATGTTTTTAAGTAATTTGATTGAATCTTATATTAATACGATAAAACTTCACGTACTTTTTTTTAGCTTATAATGTCGATTTCATACATGCAGAGCCAGCAGCAGCGTTAGGACCAAATCCTCAATGTATTGGAGGAGGTTATTGTCCAAATTCTCCGGCCGAATGCAGCCAAGCTTGCATGAGAAAGTACGGTAAAACCGGCTATTGTATCAATCTTGGTGGAACCGACGACTGTTGTTGCAGTTTTGGGTCGATCTAAACCTAAAACCCTAAAATCTATACGATAAATTTATTGTTAGTATTGCATGGCTATAGCTCATGCACAATTTACGTTATAAGTCGTTGCACTTGCTTTATTATGTTGAAATAATAATATTCTATGTGGTTTAAGTCTTTGGGTAATTCTTTTGAGATTTTAGTTTGCTACTTTTGTTTTGTATACTTCTCGATTAATGCAATGCCGAATATTGATAAATATTAATGTTAAAATTGGAAGGAAAAAAAATAAATTAGAGCTTACTATTTGAATTTGTAGTATTCACATTCTTTTTGCAGATTTAGGTTTAATAAATTAGACTTAGTCTATGTCAAAAAAAAAAAAAAAAAAAAAAAAAAAAAGAGACTCAATCAATTTATTGGATTGGATTAGATAAATCCACACATTTACATTAAAACTTAAATTTTAAATTGAAGTTTGCAACTGTTTCAAATCGGATTAAGTTTTTTTCAACTCCAAATTCAAATTACCATCTCTGAAAAAATATATTCTTGTATATTAAATTTGCTCAGTATTCTTAATTGGTTAAAACCACATTCTATCCTAGAATCCAAAATCTAATTCCAACTTGCAACTCATTTGAGTTGGAAATTAAATTTTTTCAATCCAAACTCAAATTGACATTTCTAAAGAAAATAAATTCTTGTAGAGATTAATGCTAAATTTCATATTCATTCACTGTTTTAATAATAAGTATTTTCCAAACTTGTAAAACACAGAATATCCATTAATAATTATATCTTTTTTTTTTCTCCAAGTAATTGTAAAAATAATAAAATAGAATACTGAATTCAAACCAGATTTTTGGACCCCAAATTATACTAAAAGCTTCTACTAATAAATTCAGAGCAAAAATGAGATTCAATAATTGGCTAAACTTTGGGCTCCAAAAGCAAACATATAGTTGCTTAATTTTTATTGATCGCAAACTATTAAACAGAACCAAAATTAATAAAAATATCCAATAGAGAAGAGTTGTTAGATTACTAATCTAATACAAAATTGGACTACAACCTAAACAGAATGCAGAAGCAGTGCCTCCTCAGCACCAGATTTGAAGCTATTAACACAAATCCCAAATCCATATATATATATCATCAACAGATACTTACACATTATTGAACATCTCCCTTCACTTGCAGCTTCAAAGGCATTGCCTGCTCACATTCTTTTCTACATTACCCTCCACTTCTCTCTCAATGCCCTTCTTGCGCCCCTCGCTCTGTTGGTGACCCGGGAACAAAGGGCACAAAGCCTCTACCACCGAACACTGGACGCATGAAAGAATCATCAAACCTGCGCCAGTAGCGATGGACAGTGTGCGTTGGAGTTGTCAACAGTGCCCGTAGGCTGCTTGGTCGAATGGCATGGTCGCTAAGATCAGACCCATGCGCACTTCCGAGTAATGGTATGTTAACTGAGTCTGATTTCGGTGTGGATGGGTCAGACAGTAACATGCTCAAGGATCTTGATGACTGAGGTAGCAAGAGTCTTATAAGAGGTTTGGTCAGCAAGCCAAACACCTGAATGCAACCACATAGAGAAAGTCAATTGTATCATACAAAAATGAGTAGGTAGTTATTACTCCTTCCGACTAAAATAAGTGTCTAGTACGGAGGGATTATGTAATATGAGACTCCTGTTATTGTTGATTGGTTTCTATTTGGATATAGACACTTAAATCTGAACCTCATATGCAAATTGAAATCTGAATCTTACCACTGAGCTAAAAAGAACAACGGTTATTGTGCTGGTGATCATGATAGCATTGCCTCGCAATTGAGTATGTCCTCCACTTGTGAACTGCATTTTATAACATGAAATTAAATGAATAGTACCATAAAAACCACCTTCAGAACCCAGAAAATATGAGGGGGAAAGGAGACCGAGTGTTCACTTCGGATATTAGTTGATAGTGTTGGGGTATGTGAAAAATCAAAGACAAGTTATTTTCATTTGAAGGGAATGGGAAGCACCTATTTTCTATGAATATTGCGTTCCTGTTTTCATAAGCCATTCCCATTCCCTCGAATGAGAAAAGGAATTTGATTCTTGTTCAAAATAACTACATGCCCTTAAACATGAGAATTATTGCATAAGACACATGGCGGTAAGCAAACAGCCTCCACATATTTATTACCTTATTGTAGGCAAGTGCCATTGAAACAGCACCTCTCATAAGACCGGCCCACCATATCACAACCTATAAAAGAAAATTTGTGAATATAATTTGCTAAATCAACTTAATATAAAACAGCAAACATATAACACTGCAGAAACACAATTACCTGCTCTTGCAAGCTAATTTTCTCATCCACAGTTTTCTTAGATAAGTTGGATATGAATGACAAAGGAAAGACAAAAGCTGCTCTTCCAGCCATCACCAAAGCTACAAGTATTGAACTCACAGCAACCGATGTCCCAGGGCTGCAAGACGTAAAATCAAACACAATTGTAAATAACATATGGATTTTAACCTGGCCAACTGTATTGACCAATGTATGAGAAATTCATGGACTAAACTTCTAAGGGGTGATAATCAGCAAATAATTAAGACATAATCTGCAAAGGGTGAAAAGAACAAACCTACTACTTGCGACTCTCCACTTGTCAATGTCCAGAGCATCCATACCAACGTAGAGGAAGATAAAAAGTTCAGCAACAAAAGACAATGTTGCAAAAGCATGCCTTTAATATGAACAGCAAAAACATCAGGCAACCAGTGCTTTAAAGATTATAAGATATTGGCAATGGACCCAAAATACTGGATAAATTTCTTGGAGAAAACGTACTTCGTAGTAATTCTTGAACTTTCAGTGACATTATGCCAGGTGTAATGAGACATCACAATTCCACAGAAAAACACTGTCAGAATGCCACTCAAATAGAATAGCTGCAGGACACAACATATAACCGGCATCTTAGTAATCAGAACTGGATTATAATGATAATAATAAAATAGCACCCAAATATTGCCTATAAAGATAAAAGCATTACTTCAGCCATTATGTATGAAAGGTATGCCATGAGTATCATAAGAGCAACTTCACGGTCTGTAGAGTGCCTGAATCATGTCAGAAATTGAGTTGGCATTACCCTTTCTATTACTTTCTCAACAATGCAAGATCTATCCAAAAAGACAAGGGGAAAAAACATATTTCTGATAGAAATATGTATCATATAGGGGAGAAAAATGCAGGTGATGATATATGATATGACAAAGTTTGATTCCTTTCACCATGTTTTATACCTGCCAAAATACAGCTTTTTGATTATGTAAGCACTGAGAAGCCCAGTCTGCAAGAGACACAAAACATACCATACAGAACAGATCAGATTCCTGATTTACACTTATGTTTGAGCACACACACACACAACAGAGAATGAGAGAGAGAGACTTACAAACACTCCCAACAGGGTGCTTGAAACAAATAGATAAAAGAAGTTGCCAATAAAATGTAGGGCAATTCTCATATCAATCTTATCAATGTCAAAGCTTTGCAGTGCATTGAAAAGGACCACTGATGTAGCATCATTCACAACACCTTCACCAAAGACCAGACTGTAGAGTAAAGGAGTCTCATCCTGGTTTAACACCTGCACCATCAGCCAGAACAAGTCTAGACAATGAGTATGATTTTCTCTTATTGGCTCGAAACTCCCCAGTAGCTTTAATATGTTACAATACCTGTAACGTGCAAACAGAGTCTGTTGCAGCAAATATTGCACCAATTGCTGGAAACGATAGGACAAATGATTAAGATAGCAAACATGACAATAATATTAATGGAAAAAAAGGTAGTAAAATTGATACCTAGAAAATCCCCTACATCCAGGGAGCCGATATCCATTTCTTTGAAAAACTGAATACAACCTGCGCCAAGCATCATAAAAATAGTTACAATCACTAATAAAAATATCTCCTAGCCATTATAAACCAAGTATAACTCTACTTGTCAATTATTGGCATCAAAATTTTCTGTCTTAATCCGCTGTCTAAATCATGCAGAACAGCAATAAGAAAGATATGGATTATTGAAGAAATCCTAGGAAGTGATTTAAAGAGGGGAGATAATCCATTTGTGCAGTTGTTTTCTGACTATACAGGTGGCAAGTTAACAATTTAGCATGGGAAAGTAAGTAATTATTCACATATGGTTTGCATTCTTACTACTGAAGATGAAGTTAGAAGAGAATAGTGTATATATGACTGCAACACATACCTAATGATATAACGGCGCAGGATACCAATGTGCCGATAGCACCAAACATCATGATAGTAATAAAGTTACGAAAAAATTGCTTCTTTTTCACCTGAAATCTAAAATAGAAAAAGAGATAGAGAGATCAGAAATGAACATCAAGAGGCTTTAGAGAGTAAACTACTAAAGATCTGAATACATTACTAACACGAAACTCATCAAACTTATAATAATGAGAAACATCACAATCCTAGAGAAAATAAATATGATTCTCTGCTCATAAGAGGCAAAATATGACAGTCAATTCACACTGAGAGGAAGCTCAAGGTTTAAAAAGAAGAAGATACAGCACATACATTAATATTCTAAAATTGATTCTCAAAAAGGTAAATAATGTGCTTCACTTCCTTAAAATTTTACCTTCTCAAGATCACAACTTTAAAACAAAATATGAACAGTTATGAAGAACTAAGATACAGAGTTGGACAATACTGACATGCCCACTCTTGAAATTATATATTGTCAGCTCACCCTCATTTTACTTAGCAATTGGGCTTCATTCATTTGAACAAAATCTGTCCCACATATAAATTCTAACTAAGAAAAGATGACATTATAAAGTTTAGTAAATTATTGGCTGTAGACATAGCACCATTTTTGTAAGATGCATTACAGCTGAACCTATGCACTCCATAAATATAAAGCAGTTGTAGTTGCTACATAATAAATTAGTATTTCCTGGAGTTCTAATTTTATTTTCTTATTCCCATTTTAAAATCATTCTAACCCAAATAATCAAGATGGCAAAGCTAACTGACACCACTTGTTGAAAATTTTAGTCCAGATATCAATACAATGAATTTGAAACCATTATTCCCTGTGGATTACATATCTGAGGCAGTAACTATCAGCAACAAATAGTTTGTCTGTAATATATTCTGTTTCATTAATCTGTTTCAGTACTCACTACACTCAGTTCTAGCTTCTGGTAAGCGTATGGCATTTTTTTTTCAACACACGCCAAAAGAATACTATTAGCTGTGAACTTTTGGCTGAAATTACAGTATAATATAACCTAAGGATCTTTCATCTCCCTTCACATCTCTATGCTCAACAAGTAAATCAATTTTAATGATAATCTGACATAACAATTACTGTAATCCCAGAATTTTTGTACTGTGTTTCTACAAAACATAATACAACAAGTCACTTATAGCACCAGACTACAGAGTCTTTCCAAACATTATTTAAGTCTCTAGGTCTACACATATAGAAACATTCTATAGATTCCTTCCAAGCATTTATTTGATCCCTCATCCTGCTACTGCTCGACGAGAACTAAACTTAAGCAAGCTGAAAAAAGGAACAATTTCTTAAAACATAATTATAACTGAAATTGGCATGATGAGGAATATGTAATGCAGCCTACAGTAATGTGTGACAAATATCAGTCATAAGACAGATCAAATTAGCAGGTAGCAAATGCAGCTATTAAAAATATTGCAATATAATATTTCTCTCTCCACTAAACCAACAATATTGGCTGAAATAACTTACCCAGCATTAAATATAATTGGTGGCAGAAGATATATAAAGAAAAGGTCTTCACTAAAGACTAGAAGATGTGAACTTTTTCCATTACTAACCAGCAATATAATAATTCCAGTACATACACCCTGCAGACAGTTCAGATAGAAACAATTAGTATCCAGTGTATATATGGAGTCAATAATTCTTTGAATGTCCAATAAATTAAACGTTCATTTATTTAACCATGCACTGAACGAAAGGCCTAGGTTTCTTTTTTTCTCAAAACAATACAAATACACAATGAAAAGCTATTATTCAGACTTGTAAATCATTTAATTTTTTTTCTTTGCCAACCAAAATTTTCCAGATCAATCTGCAAGAGGGAAAGGAAAGCTCACAATAATTAGTGCAGTGATTGACTCATTCATCCACCGGTTCTCCTCCAGGAGATGACCAATGACAATGCAAGCACATAGTAGAGCCACGAATAAATTCATGGACACTACAGAAGCATGATCTGAAGTGGATAAATTTTGCATTCTCGACACAAAATCACCAACAATCCCAGCCATGGTATCCACCTCTATATGGAAACAGACAATTTAAAATAATATAATCCGGGCCCTGATCTTCAACTTGAAGCAATAATAAACCCAATTCTACTCAAAGCATATACATAACAAACAAGCCAAATTATCTCTCCAGACTTCCCATCTTAAAAGCCTCCCCAAATCTCACGTACACCAGCTCTGCACTGAAACCAAATAAGCAACTCCATTGTCATTATACTGAAATTTGAAACATTGAAACCAAATTTGGAACACAATAAATGATCATTCATTTCAATTACTTACTATTTTGGGAATAAAATAAGAAGAGTAAAAACAGAACCGAAAAGGAGGAGAAAAAGTAAAAAGCAATAGTTTAATGTCTCTTCAAAATATAAAAAATATATAGGAATCTAAAAAATGAAAGGTGGTGCTTACTAGAGTGCAATGGAGGCGACACACAGGCTCTTCTCCTAATGTGCGGCGAGACCATTGGAGATCACTGATTGCGTCTTCTGCAAATTATGGAATCAGAAGACAATCTCAGCAAATTTTGAGAGAGAGAGAGAGAGTTGTAAATAGTAACAAGGAAAAATGAAGAGTCCGGGAAGGTCGAGAAAATATGAGGGAAGGAAATGGAAGGAGTGGTGTGAAATACAGAGGAAATTGAGAGAGAGAAGCGAATTGTGCGGTGAAGCAAAGCAAGAAGAGAGCGAGAGATCGCCAAATGGAAGACCAAGGAAGGATCTAGCTAGCTCTTCTTCTGCGCTAATTCTGCCTATTTTCTAGTGTCTCTTTATATATAATGGTTACCACTTCCGGTAATTCAAACGACGTCGTATCTATTTTATTCTGTGCAACATAAACGAGACTCTACTTTTACTACTAAAATCACTTCTTTAGTTTAGGGTTGTATTGCATCATTTTTGTTTCGTAAAATGCTCATTTGGTACGTGAAATTTTGAATATGGATTCAATTTTGTTCCTAAATCATTTTTAGTCAAATTGGTCGCTAAAATTTTATTATATATTAAATAATTTTATTATTTATTTATTTTTGTTGATGTGCTAATCTTACTGTATTAAACTATTCATGTTACCGGCATTATCAACAATATTGCCATGGGACTCCCTAAGACTAGGCTCGTTACTCTCTGATAATTCTTTTTGCAATCATTTATGATTTCTCTCTAATTGTGCATTATTGTTTATGTCTTTGTTCTTTCAATCACGTACTATAAACTATTTTAGAACTTTCTTTTGAAAGATTAAACAATATTGCATATAGATTCCTTCTTTGTCCTATTACACCGCAACTACAAAAACACAATATAGACAGTCTCTCATATTTAAATTTACCCAAACCCATTCTCATCCAAAACTTTTTAATCTTGATTCATCTCTTAAGAGTTTTCTTAGTATTAATCACCATCGCAAGTGTGTATTATCTTCAAAATGAAATTCATGAACCACGTAGTTTTTAAGGTCATGGTCGGGTTGCAAATCGGTGAAAGTAGGTTACTTTTGTCACAAATTCTGATTAGCTGAAAAATATGCGTGTAGATCTTTAGAGAAATCAAAAATTTTAAAATAATATATTTTGAATAGCATACGAGTGTTATTGAAAAAAGTGAAGCATGTGATAGTTGATTGTTAAGTGGAGTTAGTAGTCATTTTTGTTTTGTTATCTTGTTTCCTTGTCAACCAAAAAAACAGCAACATATGGTTACATCCTAGTGGATGAGCTGGAACATCAAGAGACATATTTTTGGAGAAATATGAGAGAGTCCGTGTAGCTTACTTGTACTGGTAAAAGTACAAGTATTAATTAAGTTAGAGATAGAGAAGAAGAGAAACAGAAATGTAACTGTATTTTCCGTGAGTGACATCCACAGCCACCAACATTATATCATATGCTGCAATTTGAAAATGATGTGTTTTTTTATCACGAGAATTCTATTTATATCCCTTCATTTTCTATGACATGTCAATTCATTAACATCTTTAAAATATATATATAACAACTTTTCACAAATTCATTGAAACAATTTCAATGAGGATTTTAATTATAAAAAAAAATCGGTTTATACTCAAAGTTTGTTTACCTACGTACCCGCTTAAGAACCTCATGGTTTAGGAAAAAAATATGTTAAAAGCTAAAGCTAATTGAGTTATTAATGATTTTTCTTTTTAGTAATATAAAGAGGCAAAAGAGTTGTTTACAAATATGAAAACAATAAAATTAATTAAGTTGTGTTTGATCAGCTAATTTCTATCTAGATATTGTAGTCATCAAATGCAACCTTAAATCTATATAAATATAAAGAATTAGTTATTGTTAGAGCATCTCCAATGCACAGTGAAAGGAGGCGCTAAGGGTGCGGAGCGCCGACGCCAACCGTTGGACTGCTGGGCGCTTAAGTGGAGGCGCTTGGATGGGGGCGCTTGGATAAGCATCGGCGCCAAGGCCTTTGAGCCCATTTTCTTATAATTTTTTATATACTATTAGTTTTTATATTCTTTTAGCAGAATTTTTTTTTAAGCACTGATATGATATAGTACCATTTTTCCAACTCAAATTTTTATTCATCAACATAAATTTAATTTTTTTATTTTGTAAATTTTTACGGGTCATGTTAATGTGTAAAATTTAATATTATGTTAAATGAGTCTATTCGAATTTGACTAAATTATTAAATGACTAGTTGATATTCTAAATTACACGACTCAACTTGACACGTTTAAATAAACCGGTTGAGTCGGGTCGTGTAATTTTTATTAAGCATGCATGTTTGTAATTTATCGATTTTTCAATTTTTCAATAGTGATTTGATTGAGAATATATGACAATGAATTGAAGAAAATCAAGTTCAAGATTAAATTTTTATCCAATGTAATTTTATGTACACAAATTTCTCTGGATTAAAATATATATATTGCTATCTAATATTTTTTCGTTATCGATTTTTTTAATTGAATTACACAGGGGGTAGCTCTCTCATTTAAACCCAAATAACCACCTCATTATGTCAGGAAAAAAAAAACTCAAGCCCGAGACCTTAATGAAAATTTGAAGCGCTAAAACCTCTTGATCGAACTTGTTTTGGTTTGTTATCGAAATTAATTTATGTTTAATTTATTTTTCTCAAACAAATATAAATATTTATAACATAATTACTTTTAATTTTATTATTTGATGTAATTATTTGGTTTATGTGAAGGTGATGCTATGTATTGGAGTGAAAGTTGCTAAGATGATGTTAAGCACTCATATGATGATGTGGCACACACTCTCTCTTCCTTAGCACCTAAATTTTTTGCTAAGCATTTGAGATGCTCTTAGAAACCAAGATTATTTTTGGTTGAGACGGAAATTTCTAAAGTTATGATGCTTTCTGAAGCTATGACTTGGGTGTTTAGTCGGAATTTGAATAGTGTTGTCTTTGAGATGAACTCGCATGATATTTTTCTTGTTTTGCATAGTGATTCTGATTGAACTGCTTGACTTCTTTAAATGAAAATTTAAATTTACCGCTTAGTTTTTTGAGTTTTGTTTTCACTTTTAATTTGTTCGTCAGTATGCAAATGGTTGGCACATATATCACTCATTTTTTGTCTGAAATTTGCTCCTGGGATGGGTCGTCAATCGTGTTCATGTGGCTGCAGATATTGTGGTTCCTGATTGCTAATTAATATAATTGCAATTTTCTTTTAAAACATAGTGGAAATAAATGATTTTGTGACAAATATATAAAATAGTATGACGTAAAATAAATTTGATAAAATAACTAAAAGGAAAAGTATTTTTCCATGCATATTTTTTACATGTATTTTCACATATATTTGATTGATATTAATGAAAATATTTAGGGTAGAGAATGGAGAAATTTCAACATTCTAATGAGTTTATTACAAATATTAATATTTTGTACATTTTTTATTAAAAATT
>JAYMTE010000556.1:0-17250 GCA_036897545.1 Pelargonium fulgidum
AACATATCATAGTTGAAATGGGTTATTTCAAAAAAAAAAAAAATCATAGTTGAAATTTCAGAAATTCAAATACATATTTGGAAGAAAATAAACGAAAAATCCATTATGGCAACAATAAGCATTGAAGCTCGAATTTAATAATTTAAATAAAGTGCTACAAACTCCAATCCTTTAATTCAAAATTCAAAACTTTAACTGATCTATCATACTTGAAACTGAAAAAAAAAAAAAAAAAACAATTGCATTTAAACGAAAGTTTCCTCTTCCCATACTATGAAATGATAACAAAATAACATGATTTTGTAGGAACAACAACATGTGACTTGCATCACCATATATTATAATCATTACATAATGTGTTGACTTAGGTTACCAAATCACTATTGACATATTGTTTGGTTTATGTTATGTTATGTTTATTTATTTATATATTTTTGGTTTGGTACATATCTATCTAAACCACTAATCACCTGACCCAGTAGTACACATTTTTCACAAATTTCATACTACTTGGAAGTTCAATTATTGCCCCAACCATTTTAGTATTTTACTATCAAAACCATAACCCAATGAGTCATAATAAAATGCTGAATCAGAATATGTATATTTCTTGCCACATTAATAATTCATATTATGAAAAGAAAATAATAAAGCTAGATATGTATTTTGTAGTTTCTTGAAACATTACTATTTTTTTCCAAAAAAATAGATTGATACAATTTAAAAAAAAATATAATTTTCACTTAGCAAGATGACAAAGCTGAGTCATCAAATTGAAATAAGATATAGGAAAGTAGGTCTTTCTGTAAATTATGGAAAAATGAGGGTCATTTTGATGATCCAACATGATATTTTTACTGAATAATAAATTTTTTGCAGTTTTGAATTATAGTATCAACTTTTTTCCAAATATAAAAAATCCCCAAAAGATTAAAAAATTATAATATGTACCCACCCACCCAAATACCCAATCTATTTTTCTCCATCTTCTCTTCAGTGACACTATTTTTCATTTCCTTGAGAACAAACAGAGCACTGAAATTTTCTCTCTGTTTTCTGGGTAATTTCAACAACAGCCATTTTTTTGATAAAGGTCCGATTTTTGAACGAGTCGTCACAAAGGGTACGGTTTGGTCTCTGCGGAAATCTACAGAGACCCGTCACTCCTTTTGTGCACCATTGCGTTTTGGTCGATTGAAATCGACGCCAAAAGGAGGTCTGCGCCAAAGGGTCTCTCCCAATTTTTTGTGTATCTGTTTCCACGAAGCGATTCAAATGCAGACGGGTCGACGAATTTTCTGGGTTTTGAGGCCGATTGGGAAATCGCCGGCGATTTAATGGAAACGCTATTGGAAGTGTCTGAGTTGCTGCTATCGTTTCATGGAGGGTCCATGTACCGTACCTGGATTTTGGCCTAAGCTCCGATTTCGCTTCGTTGTGTTCGAGGTAAGCTTCGCTGGGATATCGATTTCGCACCGCAATTTGGGTTTCGTGGCATAGGGTTTTAGGTTTTGTTTCTTCGATAATGATTTGTGAGTTGGGTTTTAGGGACGAAATGTGGAAATGGAATCAAAATTTGGGATTTTTGGGTTGATGCCGACTTTATGATCAGGCATCTGATTTTTAGGTATTAAAAGAAAACATTCGACATTTTTATTAGGAAAGTCACTGTTTGAGTAAATTGAAAGTTTCATTATTCAGTAGCTTTCTGTTCTTCCTTATTTGTTTGGATTTCTGGGAAAATTTTATTGAAAATTTTCAATTAGCGTGTGAGAAAATTGGAGTTTCCTATTGGGCATCATAGTGACAGTTCAGCTGGTTTTTGTGGATCTATAGTTTAGATTAGCTATAAGTAACAGTGGGTTCCTCAAGGTATGAATTTTGGGGCTCTAATTTTCCTTTTCTAGTACTCAATTTAGGATATGGGTATCAAAGATTTCATCTTTGGTTTGTCAGATACTACTGTGAGTTAGGTCTTGTTAGATCTGGTGTTTTACTTCGTAGAATTCTGTTATCAGTTGAAGAATTGCATTTTTGTTAGTCTTTTAGGGTCGAAACTATAGTGTTTTAGTTTCAAACTATTAAACCCAGCGGCTGAATTTGCTTATTGTTTGATTGTTTTTATTGCTCTCTACTTCAGATAGTATTGATACTGGTGTTATTGGAATTTGCTGACGCAAAATACCAAGAAAATCAACTGCAATGGCAAGACTCTGGAAGGGGGAGTAAAAATGTAGTCTTGCATTCTTGCATACATGATCAAATACTTGAACAAAGGAGGCGGCCAGGTCGCAAAGTGTACTCTGTTACCCCACAGGTTTATGAACAGTCTGATGTCTCCAAATCCCTTCACCACAAAGGGAGGATATTACTTGAAGATTCTGAACTCCCAGAGCAGCAAAAGGATGCAAAGCAGCCAAAGGATGCAAAGCAACCTGTTAGGATATATCTAAATTATGATGCGGTTGGGCACTCGCCTGATAGAGATTGTCGCAATGTTGGTGACATTGTAAAGGTCTGTATCAAGGTTAATTGTTAAGCTCTTTGTTGCAACTTGTAAATGGGTTCCCTGTAACTAATCTTGCATGTATTGCTTTTTCTTTCCTTCTTTGACTAGCTTGGGGAGCCTCCTTTGAGTTCTTACCTTGGCTCTCCTTCCTGCAATCCTCATAGTGATCCTCCTATATATGGTGATTGCTGGTATAACTGCACTTTGGATGATATCTCTGGGGAGGACAAAAGGCACCGCCTTCGCAAGGTTTGTTTTTCTGCTATGTATATTTTACTTGTCTTCTTGTGAGAATCTAATATGGTTTCATTTTGTTTTTTGGGCATGCAATTCGGGCTTAATAGATTTTAGACCACTAAGTCTTAAACTTACAAGAAGTAATTTAAATCACTCTTTTCGGAGAGTATTCAAATCACTCTTGCCAAATAGCCTGTGAATTTATAGAGAAACTAATATTCAAAAGTTACATCATACAGGCTTTGGGGCAGACAGCTGACTGGTTCAAGAGAGCATTAGCTGTTGAGCCTGTTAAAGGGAATTTGCGGTTGAGTGGATATTCTGCGTGTGGACAAGATGGAGGTGTGCAGCTTCCTCGGGAATATGTTGAAGGTATCTTGTCTCTGATGAAGTGCTTTTTGGCAATCAAACTGATTTTTTAACATACTGATTCTTTTGAAGGCACTTATTATTATGCTACCATTTTTAGTTAATGCTCATGGTACTTTCTATTTCAGAGGGTGTTGCTGATGCAGACTTGGTTCTTTTAGTGACTACGAGACCTACCACTGGAAACACTCTTGCTTGGGCAGTGGCATGTGAACGTGATCAATGGGGGCGTGCCATAGCTGGTAAATATATTCTTGGAACCTCTTTCAATAAAGATTAATTGTCTTGCCTTAGTATGCATTTTAGTTCTGAAATTAGACGCCACTGCTCCTCTTTTATAGGTCATGTGAATGTTGCCCCTCGCCATTTGACGGCTGAAGCAGAGACTCTACTCTCAGCAACTCTGATTCATGAGGTTTGTTTTTTTTCTGAACCAATGTAATTGAAAGCTGGTGCAGTTACTCTGTTAATATTCTAAGTATGTCTTGTCTATTCCAGGTTATGCATGTTCTTGGCTTTGATCCCCATGCATTTGCCCATTTTAGAGATGAGAGGAAAAGAAGGCGCAGTCAGGTAAAGGCTGCAGGATAATAGGATATACACTGTTTGATACATACCAAAATGATGAGTCAACCATGGTTTTTATCTAGATGTTATACTGTGAGGCTTAGTCAAATTGTAGCACTGGTTAGGTGATCCTAAATAGTTGCCTTATTGATTAAGGCTAATATCTTCCTTTTAGTTTTGTCAGCAATTTTAGAAACATAAATACTTGAACGAAAGACTTGATAGTCCTCACACGGGTTGCCAATGAAAGCCTGAAATTAGCCCAGAAGTTTGAATTATTCATCCTCTTAAAATTTCTCAATTCTTGTCTTTTTTCTGAACTGGAATGATTTTTAATTTTTAATTTATTTATATAATTTAACTGTGTTTTGCTTTAGTCACTCGACTTTAAATCTTCTTTTATTTGTTCTCTATTTTCAGGTTACTGAGCAAGTGATGGATGAAAAGCTTGGGAGAATGGTAACGCGAGTAGTTCTTCCGCGTGTTGTCATGCACTCACGACATCATTATGGGGTAACTCTCATCTGTCTTTTACAGGGATTAGCCATCCTCTTGTGTAAATATGTACAATTTGAGATATTTTGGGACAGAATATGTCCCAAGTTACTAGACGTTAAACGTGGGAGAAGTTTGACCTGTAGCTGATCTGTGTGTTTAAATGGCAGGCATTTTCTAAGAATTTCACTGGTTTAGAGCTAGAAGATGGGGGTGGACGTGGCACATCAGGTTTTCTTTCTATTATCATTGTCTTTTCCCATTTGATGCGGGGGTTTTTAATAGATGTATTAGCGATTTGACAATTTTTTAAAAACAAAATTACTAATAGAGGTTAGGTTTCATTTAAAATTGTTGTAGTCTAAAACACACAATTCGTTAGATGAATGCAAGTTAGAGACTTTCAATTGTATGATACAAATTCAATTTCTTTGCAGTACATGTGGAGATAATAGGAGCAAAAAAGAAAATACAACGCTATATTAGATACTTTTTGAGCGACAAGAACCTTACTTTTGAAACATACTGCATGGATGCTACCTATTAGCAGTTTGATTGTGGATGTGTTTTTGATATCATTATCTGCAGGGTCTCATTGGGAGAAAAGGCTCCTGATGAATGAGATTATGACTGGTTCAGTGGATACTCGATCAGTGGTTTCAAAGATGACTTTAGCATTATTAGAGGATAGTGGATGGTACCAGGCGAACTATAGTATGGCTGACCGTCTTGACTGGGGTCGCAACCAAGGGACTGATTTTGTGACATCCCCTTGCAACCTATGGAAAGGAGCATACCATTGCAACACTACACAATTGTCAGGTTGTACATATAACAGAGAGGCGGAAGGTTACTGCCCAATTGTGAATTATAGTGGTGACCTCCCTCTTTGGGCTCGTTATTTTCCACAGGCCAATAAAGGTTCGTTTGAGTGCATTTTTTATTTTACCTTTATGACCATAGATGACTTCTCGGAGAAAAACTGTCACTGACTCATTGGTGTTCTCATTTTTTTTTTTTTGCCATGAAGTAATTTTAGATTCTCATTGTGTAGTCTATTTCCCCTATATTCTGAACTTCAGCCTTCTTAAAACTTAATTCTGATTTAAAATCCTAATTAACTTTGTGACTACGTTGTTTGAATTCATCTTTATTGTTATATTGGCTTACCCTAAACTGATTTTCGCGCCCGGATCATGAATTTAAATACAAAACCTCCTTCTCATCTACTTGCACTATAGATATTACCAATTATTTATGGCTAAGAAGCAAAATACCCATCAATGATATACAGTCATTTTCAGTATCATTGCAGCAGTATCCCTTATTTTCTGATCCAAACTTTTGTAAATCCTAGGAAGTCCTCTTTTGGTTTAGTAACTAAAATAGCAAGATAAAAGTAATTGGATAGATGATCAACCATATTCTGTTGAGAAAAAAACATTAGTAAATCTTACAGCAAAAAGTTGAATGAGTTGTATTTTGAAGAGGTTCGTTATTCTTTGATCTAAGAATATTTCCATCACGAAGATCTTTGGTGATCCATCAGTATTTCCTCTAGATATTGAAAAATTGCTATTCTATTCCCCATTCCATTCACACTTGTAAGTTGCAAAAGTATCATATTACAGATTCACTGATAATGTTGGTGGGTTCCCTTGGGCTGATCCTGGAAAAGATTTCTGCATCTTACCACATCGAAATTCTCAGACAGTTCTTGTCTTCTATACAGCACTTCGTATGGTTTTGTTGGCACTGTATTTGACGTACCAACTACAGAGTTTAACGCTTTCATTCTTTGCTAGATCTCATTCTGATCTGTTCTTGCACCATTTCACATATGCTAAAGGCTCTTTATGCTTTTTGTGATGCTCTAGTATGGATCAATATCATTCTCATGCTTCATCAATATGGATGCAATAATTTCTCTTGTTAGCATGACATCTGATGTGATACCTTATTTTATTGTTCCACTGCAGGTGGGCAGTCATCATTGGCTGATTATTGCACATATTTTGTGGCTTACTCTGATGGATCATGTACAGACACTAACAGTGCAAGAGCACCTGACAGAATGCTAGGTGAGGTGCGAGGGGGCAACTCCAGGTGAGATTTCTGCCTGGTGTTTTCTCACAACAGTAGTCTAGCTGGCCTGATATATGTAGCTAATGTGGTAACAACTTATAATTGGGTGCAAAATGGTTGAGGTTTATGTTCTTTGTTAATATGTAGGTGTATGGCCTCATCGCTAGTTCGTACTGGTTTTGTGCGGGGTTCTATGACCCAGGGAAATGGTTGTTATCAGCATAGGTGTTTGAACAACTCCTTAGAGGTATGATCTGTAGCTTTAGCTTGTGCTTAGTTGCTTTTGTTATAGTGCTTTGACTTACGAGTTGCATATTCAACACATTTATCTTCTTGAATATCTCAATATGCAGTATCCAAGAAACTCCATAGTAATTTTATTGTAATATTGGCTCCACTCTTAAGAATTCAATGTGGACATTATGTCGATTAAAGTATTTATATTTCATTGTGTAGTCTGAAGAGTGGTCATTTTAATGATTTGAACATTTATAGCCTATTAAAACCTACTAAAACTATAGCTATTTTGAAAAGTGTTTTAAAACATGAAATTTCAGTTTGATGGATGATACGACTGATGTGATTCTAAATGTGTTTAGTGAGCTTTTTGACCATAATATTATATTAGAGTATTAGACTTTCAAATCTTTTGGAGGCATGAAAACTCACTGGTACAGAGAACTGAATGCATGTCGTGCTCATACCCATAAACCTTTGCTGTATTGTTTGCGAGTTTGCCAGTGAAGAGATGGGCTCTAGAAATCAATAAGCAGTACAATTCCTGAATTTGAGCTGTTTGCTTGTAATTTCTAATATATGTTGAACACTTGCCGACTGAAAGTTGTGCAACGATCTCTAGATTGTGGGTAAAAAAACCCTTCTATGCCTCTTATTAACAAGAAGCAACAGGATGAAGACTTGTCTTTCAATTTGAGTCGTCTTAGGACTATATATTAGTTTATTTATTGAGTAATTTTAATTGTTTGCTAGGTCGCTGTGGATGGCATTTGGAAAACATGTCCTGATGCTGGCGGCCCAATTCAGTTCCCTGGTTTTAATGGTATCATGCTAATGTCTCTCAGCTGTTCCCACATATACTCTCTTTGCTTTAGCTTATATTTCTTGATGGTTTTGTCTGTAGGTGAACTGATTTGCCCTGCTTACCACGAGCTATGTAGCAAGGCCCCAGTCCCTGTATCTGGACAGTGTCCCAATTCGTGTAATTTCAATGGTGATTGTGTTGATGGAAAGTGTCACTGTTTTCTGGGGTTTCATGGTTATGATTGTAGTAGACGTGAGCTTTTAATCTTTTTTACTCCACTCTTTGTTTAGTTTAAGCTTCATGTCTGGAATGAAGCTTACTATAAATAATCTGCCATTGATTTAGAAATTGAACTGAATGTTGTTTTCTTTTTATATTTTTGGGCAGGTTCTTGCCCGAGCAACTGTAGTGGGCACGGAAAGTGCCTTTTTCATGGGGTCTGTGAGTGTGAAAATGGGTATACAGGCACGGACTGCTCCACTGGTAATAATCTCCTTTAGGGCTTTCCGTTATGTATTATGATTAGTTTCCTGCTGCTAAAAGGTTTTATACCCAACCATTTACCATTCCAACCTTATTATTGGAAGCTTTCATGCCCTTTGCTTCACATGCACTTGCAAAAGAAGAGTTTTGTTTTCCGTTGCGAACAATATAAAGCGGATGGGCTACAAAGCAACAACATGCTTTGAACACTGATACCACCCTTGTTGCACCTGTCAAATTTTGGTGCACTCCAAAATGAAAATACTCAAGTTACCTTACTAATTAATATTACTTTTCCTGCATTTGTTAATACATTTCTAAACTTAGGGAGAAGAATAGGGTCTGCTATAATTCCTGCTGCTCTACCCTCACATCTTATGACTAGAGCCCATTTATAGAGTGTAGATTGTAGTGTCAAGCTTTGTTCTTGTAGCATTTACATGTATTAAAATGAATTTGCTGACAGGCCTTTCTGAAAACCTGCTTCTGTATGAATCTAAAACTTCACTCCTTTTCTGATAAAACTAAGAATGGAGTATGATTTCGCAAATGTAAATTTCTTATAACATTGTGTTTGGGCGTGATATGCAGCTGTTTGCGATGAACAATGCAGCCTACATGGAGGGGTCTGTGATAATGGCGTTTGCGAGTTCCGTTGCTCTGACTATGCTGGTTACACATGCCAGAACAGTTCCGTCCTCCTCTCTAGTCTTTCAGTTTGCAAAAATGTGCTGGAGAGTGATTTTTGGGGGCAACATTGTGCACCCAGTGAACCAAGTATACTCCAACAGCTAGAAGAAGTTGTTGTCATGCCAAACTACAATAGGTTGTTTCCAGGTGGTGCTAGGAAATTATTTAATATCTTCGGCAGCAGCTACTGTGATGCAGCTGCGAAGCGGCTGGCCTGCTGGGTAAGTTTTCTGTTGTCCCTTGACATTGCAGCTTTTTCTTAGCTCTTGTGTGAACTCTTTCATTTTAGTTCTTTTCTGTTCTGTGGCTATGTTGAACTTCATTCAAAATACTTGTGCACAAACATTCCACTTAACCTAATTCTCAAACTAGGATCTGAATGTGTTGGTCAGTCCGTGATGGACATTTGGTTCACTGATTACATGCTGTCTACTGTACAAAACTAGTATTCTAAATGCCTCGTGGAGATAGAGGATCCCTAGTTTTGTAACAAGTGACCTAACTTTTGGGCGAGAACTAGTTTTAGTGTTAATTAGCTTGTTTCGAGGGCATTTTGTAGTGTGCACTATAAGCATGGCAATATTTGGTCGCATGATGGTATGGCTAGTTGATAAAGCAATTGGATTCATTTCGTTTTGCTGTATATACACTGCTTTCCTGGAGTCATTTAGGTGCTGGACTAATAACTTAACTCAAAATGCCAGATCTCCATCCAAAAGTGTGACAAAGATGGTGACAACAGGCTTCGAGTATGCCACTCAGCATGTGAATCATATAACTTAGCGTGTGGAGCTTCACTTGACTGCTCAGACCAGACCCTCTTCAGCAGCAAGGAGGAAGGCGAGGGTCAATGCACAGGAGGCTCTGGCGAGGTGAGACTGTCATGGTTGAATCGTTTGCGGAGTAGTTTCTTCATAAGTAGTGGTTCCAAAAAAGGAACGTCTGTAAAATATAGGCACAGCTTTAGCCCTCTCTTCTAAATATAAATATATTTTTGTTAATTTTGGGCTCTTGTAATTTTATTTTCTAGGGGTGTGTTGGTTCATTGTAGAAGGGCGGGGGGCACATATTGCAAAAGCCCTAGATTTAGGAGGATTTTCCTTCCCCGTTTGTAGAGCGGGAAACGGAACCATAACTAGTGGTGGCTTGGGTGTTCTCAAAGATGGGAAACCTGTTTGTAGAGAAACTGAAAATGTATGAGAAGGAAAAAGAAGAGATGTTTGTTGATGTAAGAGAGAACAGAAAGGCCAAAGGCCATTAATCTAATGAGAAAAGCTTTGTTTTTATTTCATGTATTTCCTATGCTTCTCCAAGTATCTTAGTTCATTCAGCAAAAAGAAAAGAGAAAAACTAAAAGAATTATATATATATTCCATGCACAATTAGCTATGTTTTGTCCTCAATTTCATGATCATGGAGACCTTATCTCTTTAAATCTCTACCGAGAAAACATAATACATGGAATTCAAGTATATATGCATCTATTGCAAACTCCCAAAATAGTCATCAATTTTGAAATAACAAGCAACAACTCAAGGCTGCAAGATTTGTCATAAATGAATGATTTATCATCTGTAACTTGAACATTTTGTATGCAACTGTAATAGTTACATGGTTTTTTTACAATATAATGATTTAAGACAGTTTAGAATTGGTGATGGATGGAATTTTAGGTATGTAGCAAAAGCTAGGTATGCACATGCTAAACCTATGTGCACTTTAAACCAAATGGATGAAAAAAATGTCAGATAACCAAATATTACTGTCATTAAGATCACAGCCGCAAAATTCAGGAAGCACTTCATTGTTGAAAGTTGTTGCTCGGTTCCTTGATCCGGGAAATGACCTTGTGCTTTAAAATTGAACAGCAATGTGTCTTTCAGTTGAAATGCCTCCATTAGCCAAGTGCTAACCTCATCCTCAGATGCTGGTATATCTGAAACTGGGATACGCCGAACATGAATGTGAACTTCTGAAGGATCCACGCCAAAAACGTTGTCCAAAAATGTAGGGCATTGACGCTTGTATCCAATAGTCACATCATAAACTGCAGTTCTTTGTAATGTTAGAAACTATTGGAAAGAGGATGTGAAGTAGAGATTGTAAATGAACTAAATTATTATGATTCCAACATCCCATATAATAATGTCTTTTCACTCTCCTTTAAGCATTCCTTTTCCTACCCCTTGTATTAAGAGAGTCGAGAAACATTACATTGCATTTCATAACCTTCCTAAGAATCGTATTTACAATTATCATAACTGTATTACAATGGTGGACGCTTTGAGCACACTGGGTCAATTTTGGTACAAAAGGTAGCACAGCAACAGTAGATCAATGCACAACATAAGCTTTAATGGAACAACAATGTGGAAAGTACCTGCATCCAAGGAACCGCGTAGTATTTCCAAGCTGGTACAAAAGCCTTTTGTCTTTGGAAGCAGCACATTCTCCAGTACTGGAAGCCCAACTTCAGTAGCATATTTTTTACAATTTTTGCATTTTTGTTCCCTGTACCAAAGAAAAAAAAATTTAAATGGACCAAATATTAGCAAATGCACTATAATGTAAATACAAAGACTTGTAGGGTTACTCTAAAAAAATGTCATTTTGGACAAAATATGGCAACTTCAAATCCATAGGATATTGGTTTCAAATAAAAATATATAAGGCAATGAATGCAGATGAAAAGAATCAGGAAGATAAGTTACGTATAATCAGTTCCCTCAGGGAAAATCGCAAGCCACAAGGGATCCTGAGGATCTGTAAAAGTTGAGAGCATTTGATTCAAGATTTGTTCGTCAACATTCCAGTTCCTTTCCACAGAAATGAACTCTAAAATGTGAAATCCCCACCCAAAGACTGGCAGTTTCATCAAGCTACTCTTAAGCATATATTTGATGTATCCAAGTCTCCCTTTCCGCAATGCAAGATCCCATAAGTACATCCAATCAACCTCTGTTCTGTGATTAGCAATAAGCAACACGCGTTCTCTGGATGGAACGGCATCTCCAGCGAAAACCACTTTTGTTTTGTTAATTTTTTCAAATAGGAAGGGCCACAAAGCTAGCCAAGAACCAAAGAAGAAGGCCGTTACTTTCCTACTGTAATGCAAACTGAAAAACCGTAAGATGACAGCAACAGTAGGGCCTAGATACAGCAGTAACATAGAAGCGGTAGAAAGAAACACCACTAAACATATCACACCCCTCAAAAGCCTCAAAGGAGTCAAAGGGCGGTGCTTTAATTCTTTATCAGATTTGAAGGCCCCAACAACTTCCATTTCCTTCAGGAACTGTAAGGAACCTTTTACTCTAAAGAAGCACTGCAATAAAGTACCTCAAAGTTACTTGACGGCAATGAAATATTGGACAAAAATAATCAAATTAAAAGGAGTGAAATCTGATAGTTCCTCCTCTAGAATCACTTATACTGCTGGTATTCAGCTATATGCATATATTATGCATATAAACAGCAAAATGAAAGAACACAAGTCAGGTCCTAGCCAGCCACATCCAAACTACAAAAAGTTTCCATGACTCGTGTTTTTAGTGGCAAATGGTACTATAATCTTCACTCTTTATTCAATCTTGTTGATGGTATGTGTAGCCTTATGTGAGGAAAAAGTAATTGGTCTCAAAACACTCAATACTGAATCTAAACCTGCAGTTGAAATATTTGTTTGGTTGCATGACTCGCTGCTGAGGATTTGGTAGACTTTAAGCATGGACACCTGTATTGATATACCACACTTCTAGCACTTGCATCAAAATTCGAAACTTGAACTCGCAGAGTATAAACTAGTCACTATTGTTGAAATCTGAATAAGTCCTAAAAGTTTCACTCAACTTCAATACAGAAACATGTTCTTGAGCAGCACTGTTGACTAAAGTTCAAATGTAAAAAATGATGATAACACTATCAGGAGTTAGGTGAGACCATCTGATGTGGTTTTTATCCAATCAACAATTTCGAACAGGTTTTCTGTGCAATCGGTGACCTTTGCAGGCTTCAGTCCTAACAAAGAATTTTCATCCTAAAGACAACACAAAGTAGAGTCCATGACAGCATATAACCAAATAACATGCTGCCAGCCTGCCAAGCACTGCTTTGCTACATCCTTTCCAATTGGATGCAATTCCCTTGTAGAATCCACCCCTTTATTACTTTAAGACTGTTGAAATGTGCATTAGTTTCTAGCTGAGCATGTTTTTTTGACTAAGTTAAAATTTAGTTAATACGTAAGCTAAAATTATCAATCCGATGCAATTGTGCTCCAAAAAACTTTGTCAGCACTCTTACTCCCACTCCAAAATTTACCTCGGCGCGACAAACCTAGGAATAACCTATTTCTTGTTTTTGTTTATCTGGACATTTCCTACTACTGAAAACCCCAACCTGATTTTGTTTTTTAATCCAAGACCCACCAAAAAAATGCATTAGTTCTTCGACTTCAATTCCTTATCCTCCTCAAACTATTAACAATCCATTTCTCTTCCCGCAACAAGCTCACCATTAGTCAATAAAGAAAAGTTGATGCATCTGCCTTAAACCATATTTCAAATACATTTTCATTTTGCAAACGAACCTTATGCTTTAATAAACCAAACCCCCAGAAAAGAAGACTATTATTAAGTAACTATTCAACAAACATACCGACATGAATGTTTATCCAGTACTCTGTTTGGTTCTTAAGAAAATGCTTACAAAACTTGTAATGATTCCTAAAAACACACAGGTTCTCGTTTTTGGCATTCAACATCCAATTCTCACATACTTCCTCACATTCTCCATCTATTTCCCTCCCACTCTGAATTAAAACCCCAGTAAAAACCATTGAGAGCATGAACCAATAAGCAACCCCCCACTCAATAAATAGAACATAAAAATCCAATCTTTGAGATACCCATAATTTGATGATATATTCAAAAACAACAACCATCACAGAATTACTATAATTGCAAATAATAAGCACAATGGAAACAAAACAAGCCCAATAAACATAATGAAATCGTTCCACGAAAAAAAAAAAAAAAACAATTGGGTGATAATACCTGGTCTGTGAAGGAGAAATTTGGATATGGAGAGATGGGTTTTCTGGGTTTTTGTAGAAGGAGATGAAATGTGCATGTTCATATGTGGCCAATAGAACAGGAACATAATAATGGAGATGGAGAGGTGTGTTCGTAAATCTGGTTGTTGAATTGAAAAGTCAATGAACAAAAACAGTAATCGGATTCGGAGAAGATGATGAATGAAACCACGTAAGAGAACAGAGTTTGTGTTTGTGTGTTGTATCGTTTGTGTTTCCAGATTGCCGATAAAACCAAAATTCACAAATTTTACTGCAAATCCGACTCATCAGCCTCCGTTTCCTTTCATTTTCACTTGCCTTACCACATACTCCATCCTAATATATTTTCATCTTAATTTTAAAGATAATTATTTGGAAAGATACGTACATGATTTCAAATAGTTAATTTTATTTTTTAACACTCTAAAACTAGTAATTTATTATTTCAAATTGAACCTAACAAAAACGATATAAAACCGAGGGTTAGAAAATCAAATCACTAAGACAAGTTTGACAAAGAAATAAAAAAACTAACTCACTCGTAGACTATTTACTATTTAGTTTGCAGACTAACCCGAAAGTAAAAAATGACATGAGACACTTGCTAAAACATCATAAATAATCAAACCGAAAACAATGGAATCCTTCTCATCATTAGTTGAAGGCATTGAAATCATCTCTTCCAACATAAAAAGCGTAAACAACTGACAACGATTGCACTTGAAATTTAAGCCAACCACATGGAGTGCTATGTCATCTGCTGGTTGACTTGATGACTCTGACCAAATCACCACCTTCCAAGCCACCTTCTTTGCAACCGCCTCATGTTGCCTTATGCATACACCAATAAAAAAATCTACAGCAAATCTACGTCGCAACTCAACAAACTCTAACAAAATCTTAACTTACTATATAAACAAGAATTCGTTATAACGAGAGAGATCATAATTTGGTACATGCAAATCCAAGATATTGACACCACTCTAATTAAATTAAGAGCAGACTTAACCGTACAAAAATCCTAGTCAACCCTCAAAACGGCGGATAGAAAAAAAGAGAAACACAAATCGTATTTCAAATAGTCAACTTAATTTGTCATTCTACATAGGAATAGAAATGGTCGTGAGACATGTATGTTGTAGGAAATGACTATTTTGTCCTCATCTCGTAGATTAAAATTTATCTCCATCTTGTTCCCATTCTCTTCGAGTTCTACCTTTAGAAAGAATGAATTCCAACGAACATTACAAATTTAAAGAGTAATTCTTTTAAAATGCTAAAATCTCAACTCTGAGACTCGAATTCACGTTTTTAATAAAATGTAAGTATTATACACAATAAAAATTTAGTCTATAATTATACATATAAAATCAAGATAGTAATTTAATAGGTCTCTGTATGACACATATATAACATAGGGTAAATCGGCTATACACCCCTTGGACTTATCTTTTTTTTGGATTTGGCCCCTAATTAGGGTTTTGCTAAATTTCAGTCCCTGTACTTTCATTTTTTAGGAAAAACCCCATTTTGCAGGTTGCTTCCGGTTCGTGACTGACACGTCAGCAAATGATGCCACGTGAAAGGGCCACGTCAGATGGAAGGGCCACGTGGAAGGGCCATGTCAGCACCTGATGCCACTTAAAATGACCATTTTACCCTTCCATCTCAATTTTTATTATTTTAAAATTTAATTTAAAAATTGAAAGAAAAAACAAAAATCAACCCGTGGATGCCGGAGGGAGCTGGGTTGGAGGAGGAAGCTTGTCGGCTTCGGCGTCGCCGTGAGCCATGGTCGCCGTGGACGCTCATAAACAGATTATACAAAATCTTCAGCTCATAAACAAATCAAAGCTCTCATAATCAACAATTCATCATCAACAATTCATCAACAAAAAATGACCCTAATTAGGGGCCAAATCCAAAATCGAGGTAAGTCCAGAGAGTCTGGAGCTAATTTACCCTATTTAATATGATGACATAGTTTTGAATTTTTTTAAAATAAATATAGAATTTTTGACATGATTATGAAAGTTATAAAAATAATCTAGAATATATAATAAAAATGCCAAAACATCCCAAAAAAAAATTTCAATAATGCATTTTGTATTTATCGAGAAATATTTGATTTTCAAAAAATTTTAAAATCTAGTCAAAAAGGTAAAAATATCTCAAAAAAATTTAGATGTCTTTTGTACATGTCGAGCAATTTTTAAATTCATTTATCATAACACCGCTAGTGACGATGCAACTTAAAAACATTTTATAGCTAGTTGAAACAATACAATATCCTTGTAGTTATGTGCAAATTACGTTTTTTTAATTTCATGTGGCTATTTTTTTATGTAATAAAAATATATAATGTACAATATTGGTTTTAAATTTTTTTAACAAAATATATAAAATTTTTGGTGTGATTTTTGGAGGTTATAAACATAATCCATAATATATAATAAAATTCCAAAACTTCCGCCAAAATATTTAACAACTCATTTTGTATTTATTGAGAAATTTCTGATTTTTTTTTTATATATTTTGAAAATCTCACAAAAAAAAAAAACTCTCTTTTTGAAAAATAATACAAAATAATTTTAAAAAAGAGTAAAAATATCTCAAAAAAATTTAGAATGTTTTTCTACATTAGTTCTCGTGTTCATAACTCAAGATATAGAGTTGATTCGTCACAAGAATTAATGAACAAATTGACCAGTGACAGAGGGACACGTGGTTCGCTTAGTGAGCCAAAGGTCAACGTGAGTCGTGGACTTGGCTTTGGGTGGAGTAGAAATCTGGACCAAAGTCAATCGTGCTACGATGGGTCCTTGGCCGAAGTGCGCATGAAAAGGGGCTCAACACACTGAATGGTTCGAACCAGTTAAAATGGTATGAAACTCAACTTCTCCAAAGATATTCAATATGTCACTCATATTGAAGAATTAATTTTAAAGAAAACAACCGATCAAATTGAAGTCAAATCGGATCACAAACGATCCCAAAATGACAAAAAAAAGAAACAAAAATGAAAAAAACACAGGTGTGCAACAATATTTTATACAATAAATTAATATTTTTTATTTTTTTTAACATGTCATCATTAGTCTACAACTATAATACATGACAAAACGTTCTAATAAAGTACTTTACATTATTACCTATTGATATGACACAAACGGGTCAGTTTCTACAACATAGGTTGTTATCAGCTGGCTTAAAGTCAAGCCAAATCAAGTCAACTTTCTTTAAATTTAACTCTCAATAATATTTTGACACCTATTAACACATGTAACACACATGCAATAGATGCACACATGCCCAATAGCTTCTCTAAATAATGGGATACGTGTGAAATATATGTATTTGATTTGGTCAAATCATTGATGCTCCTTGTTCCTTTTGGGCCATTTGTTTGATATTGCACGAGCAATGTTTAGTTAATCTTAAGCATTGAAGAAATTCACTTTGATCTGGCTCAACATAAAAGTTCTGTTGCAATCACTTTCAACATATGTGACAAGTGACTGCTAATCTGTAGGATCATGTTTGAAGTGTGTGATTAAGGTAGATGTCAACTGGACTGATAATATTAAAATAAAGTTGTACAGTTCAGTCCAGAAAGGGCTCATCCAAATTTCTTATACTCCCCGTCTTAAAATAAGTGTCCTATTTTCATTTTTTGAAATAATTAAGGATTACAAGATA
>JAYMTE010000557.1:0-17226 GCA_036897545.1 Pelargonium fulgidum
ACTGATTTAAATTGAAAGTTTTTCGATTCAAATATTTTTTGAACCAAATGTTTTTTTTTGTTTTTGTAATGAGTTGAATCTTCAATTTGTTTCGGTACCTATGAGTCTAATATATACATGCATCGAAAAATGTTTGAGGCAAAAAGGGTAATTTGGTCAAAATTAATAAAATCATATCCAATCCAACTTATTATCCATTCATACATCAAACGTTGGATTGCATAACTTCTTATCTATTGGATTTCTTATCTGTCGTAATCCATCGTTGTTATACAATCTATAGTTATACAATCCAGATGATCAAACGTAGTTTATAAAGTTTGGTATACTACCTGTGCACGCACGAGATTAAATACTAATTTTCATTAAAATAATGAACTTGTGACAGGCAGACCGGGCCAGCAAATCAGGCCCACGGGCATGGATCCGGGTCACGTAGTCACATCATGCTGCTCACGTGCTTCTTTTGAATTTACAAATTTGCCCTCTTCATGTCACCCATATGACCAAATTTACCAGATGAACTTTCTATGTTCATTTTGTTATTCCCAGAAAAGAAAAGAACAAAACCTCAGTCTTCTTCTCTCTCGTTCAATTCTCGGATTTCCCCTAACCCTACTCCCTCTCAGGTATTTATTTTTATAGTATATGTTTTGGTTGACTTACTTTTCATCTGTTTGGTTACCTAGAAAGTACGAGAAAATTGAAATTGAAATTTATGATTTCAAGATTTTTTCATATTTTTTTTATTTCTGCGACTTCTCGACTTCTTTTTTCAATGTTAAGATTGTATAATTGAAGAAATGATAATGCAGTGAACTTTTTTGTTTGATTTTGATTTTCCTGTATTGATATTTGGGGATTGCTAGTTTTTTCTGTAATCCTGAACCATGGAAATTGGAAATACCAATTCCCTAATAACAAGCATTTCAGGAGAATGTGATAATTGAAAGTAAACGAAATGATGTGTAAGTGTGTCTTCTATCCGGAATTAAGAGATAGGTGTGCCTTTGGAATATTTTACACTCTTTCCATATTTAGTATCTTGGTTCAGTTCCTTCAGTCTGGGTTTTTTGTTTTGGTGGTCCACATGTCTCGTTAGCCACCATAACCTGTTGCAACATTTATATCCCGACCCTATTGCAGACCTGAAGTGATTCTTTCATACTTGTTCTTTTGACTTTTGTACAATATACTAATTTGTGTTTAGTCGTATACTTTATTTGTTTTTTTTTATAATTTTGATTTTATTTTAATGTCTTCTCGGTGATTGCAATAAGTTGTTTCTTATATCTTCCTACTACTTATTTTTGCGTGTACTTTAGATTTAGCATGTCATTTTAGTGATCCCCTTTTCGTTTACCAATTAGGTAGCATGTGATCTAGTGGGTGAATGGATAGTATCCCATTTCTAATGTTAGGTATTAATTCATTGTCAACATGAATCCCAATTCAGTACGTTAGAAGTCAGGGGACATTTTGAATCACTTTTGGCTGCGTAAAATTTTGAAAAGATATCGAACTTTTACATATCTCAAATTCTCTACCATTGCAATTTTAACTGAATGTATTATACCTCTGTGGAGTCTATTACTGCTATTTGTTCTATTATGCATTAGGTTTTGATGTTTGAAAGCAAATTAGGATGATTTTTTAGTATTTAATTTCTAATCCTACATATTTCTTTTCAGCAATAAATGGTCAATTAGTGATTTGACTGGATTATGGACACCCCTGTACTTTGCCAAACTAGTTATCTTAAATCTTATTTGTGTTTCCCTTATCCCCTCTGCAATTCAGTTTTAAGCATTTGACTGCATAATTCAATTTTTGTATAATGACATTTCCTTATATTTACAGAGTACGGCTCCAGTTGCATTGAATTGGACCTATGGAAGTTTCAGCAACTGTACTTTGTTCTAGAACCAGTATCTAGATTATTTTGAGATTGGCTCAAGGATAGTTCAAATTCGAAGAGAAGTACTACGAATAGTACTTTAAACGTGTATAACTACCATAGTCCATTTAGTGCAGCATCAAGATGGTTTGCAATTCAATGGTGCAGGTCTCCACATGCTCCACAATGCTATCTTCATCAATGATCGCCCACCCAAAGAGTTCTTTTAATTTCTTGCCTTATCTTCCATCTAGACCACGAAGAAAACTAACCCACGTAAAGGCTATGTCAGCTGATACAGGGCATAGCCAACCACCCTCTTCTTCCGAAGCAAAGAATCCACTTGCAAGTATTATGGATATTCCCAAGAATATTTGGAAGCAAACATTACGTCCATTGAGTGATTTTGGGTTTGGTCGGAGAAGCATTTGGGAAGGTGGGGTCGGGTTGTTCCTTGTTTCAGGCACAATTATCCTTGCGCTCAGTTTAGCTTGGCTGAGAGGTTTTCAGTTGCGGTCTAAATTCAGGAAGTACCTAGCAGTATTTGAGTTCTCTCAGGCTTGTGGTATTAGCACTGGAACGCCAGTGAGAATTAGAGGAGTGACTGTTGGCAATATTATTCGTGTTAATCCTTCCCTAAAAAGTATTGAGGCAGTTGTTGAGGTGTGTTATGCGATAATTATTTACCTATATGATACATATTTTATTTTGAATTTGGTAATTTTGACCGTAATGAATAAATATATATTAATTAATGCTTATATATCACCTTCACATTTTAGGTAGAAGATGATAAAATAGTCATACCTTGCAATTCCCTGATTGAGGTGAACCAGTCTGGCCTTCTCATGGAAACAATGATTGACATAACACCTCGTGATCCTATTCCAGAACCTTCAGTTGGGCCTCTTGATCCAGAATGTTCAAAAGAAGGGCTAATTGTATGTGACAGGCAAAAGATAAAAGGATCTCAAGGGGTCAGTTTGGATGCATTGGTTGGAATATTCACCCGTCTTGGACGTGAAGTGGAGGAAATTGGTATTGCCAATACCTATGCACTTGCGGAACGAGTTTCTTTAGTCATCGAAGAAGCAAAGCCACTTCTTTTAAAGGTGTGATGTGCCCTCTTTACGTCCTAATGTCTAGTTAATTTATGTGTTTTACTACTAAAAACAAAATTAGATGTTTGTATTCCTTAGCATAATACCAACTAGGTTTCTTGAATTTGAAAATTTTGTTTTCAACTATTGATGGGGTCAGTAAATTCTATTATATGCTCATCAAGATAGCAATGAGTAAACTTAGAGTGCGGAAGTGTGCCTATGGACTCTGGATTTTAGCTTTTCTGTCAATAAGATTCTACTCCTGAAAGGCTTCCTCTCTAAAGGAACATGTATCCTTTATTCTTGTTTTCTAGCAATTATTAAACATAGAAAGCTTTAAAGCTCACATAAATTTTTTTCAAGTGTAAAAAAGAATAAAGTTTTCCCTTTTTTTGTTTCTCAAAAAAAAAAAAAAAAAAAAAATGTTCACTTGTCATATCCACCTTTTAGAATTTGACTTGAAAATGGTTGATATGCAGTGTCAGACCCTGTAGACATTCATCAGAGTTACTGTTTTCTATTCTACTCTGGCACTTCGATAAAACAACATGCTTACAAATCATACTCACTTGTTTGCTTCTGTTGGAAATTGTCCTAATAGTTTTCTTATCTCTCCTTACTGCTTCATTTTGTTATGAAAAAGGTGGAGGAAGATAGGGATAAAGTGGATCCTGTCTGGGCAACATTCTTATTTAATGTACCTGCTTTCATAGTTAATGTCAGGATTGCAGAAATTTTATTATTATAGGCTGTCCAACAAGTATAAAACTCTTAATTGCAGAATTTGCCATCCTTTGGCAATAGGACTCTTGACAATTAACAAATCTATCATGCTATCAAACTATGATGTTCTCAGTTTTCTCGACCTCTCATTATTTGCTGTGCAGATATGTTGTTAGTCATGCTTCAATAGTTCAATAACTGTGTTTCAGTTACCTATTTTGTTTTATTGTGTGCCATTGGATAACTGAAATTTTGTTCCATCTGGAGGATCAATATTATGTATACTAGTTCTTTGTATGGTGTGTGAACTGTGTAAAGCGTACACAGTATGGTGTAATTGAATAAGATATTGTGGAGTCATATTTTGTTTCTCTTGTCAATAACTAAGTTTAGCATATTGTTTGATATGCCTCCAAACTTTTGAATCAGTTCTCTCCCTTGCATATGTTTTTATTGTCCTTGACTTGCATCCCTTGGTAATTATTATTTGCAGTAAAATAATTTTTATACTCATGCACATGTAGTTGCCTTTGGTGTAATAATGTCTCAGATTGAAGCCATGGCTGAAGATGTTCAACCTTTGCTCTTTGAGGTTCGTAATAGTGGTCTTCTAAAGGAAGTTGAGAATCTTTCCAGAAGCCTAACAGAAGCGTCCGAGGATTTGAGGTGAACCTTTCCTACCAATCTTGTAATGTTATGGTTGGGTCACATAATTCATTCTATGCTCTTTGGTGCCACACCATCCTCCCCATCCACCACACCTCTCTAAAAGGAATAATCGTCTTCTTGGGGAAATAGGTATTGGTTGACTTGTCAAGTTTCCTGATTGTATTTGACAAGAAACATTTCACTAAAACTATCACCATTCATTCACGGAGAAATCCACTAGGAATGCACTCGATCAAATTTTGGTTAAATGCATATGACAGACTATTTTCAGATTTTGATAGCTTGTTCTGGTTCAACCTCGAAGTATGGAACTGAACATGTTGTGCTGTCTCAAATGAAGATTTATATCACAAAAGTGTAGTGTAGGGTGTGAAATGTGAACCAAAATGCTACTGTTATGTTCACGTATTATGATTTCTGATAGTTGCAAATTTTATTGTTTATCCTGCAGAAGGGTGCACTCATCCATAATGACACCTCAGAACACGGAACTCATTCAAAAGTCTATATACAGTCTGATTTTTACATTGAAGAACATCGAGGTAAAAGACCGGATTGGAAGACTTCCCATTGTAGTTTTCTTTTATGCCTGTTTCCATGGTACTTATCAAATGGTATGTCGTATATTTTATGATTGCAGAGTATAAGCTCGGATATTGTGGGATTCACAGGGGATGAGGCAACTAGACGGAATCTGAAATTGCTTATCAAGTCTCTAAGCAGGCTAGTGTGAAGTTGGGAGAACAATTTTTATTCTCCATTGGAGAAAGCCCTATTGTGGACTCCAAAGGGGTCTTCTTCATTGTAGTCAAAGAATTCAAAGCTAGGGTTGACATTGATTTTTTCTATTGTCAATTTAAATTTGTGTTGGTCCAAAACTAGATGCTAGATTTAAACCTCGTCTTAAATACTGTACATTCTATCAGTTAAGATGGTTAGTTGGAAGCCCCTAGTAAACGAGCAAGAGTTTGTCATCCAATGATTTCAACTGGACGGAATGTTAAGTTTGTTTTCAAGAGATCAGATGGGTTTGCTGGGCATGGTCCAGAACCAGACCAAGACTGGATCGATTGTGAATGATCTGGACTGAATGGACTGATTTTCATTTTAATTTTCCTTTCAAAACAGAAAATTAAAGAAATAATTTTGGTTTTCCGACATTTTTACTATTTAGCCTTTAATGAATTAGAGTTGTGCCTTGCTTTAACTCTTGCCATCTTTTTTTAGTTTAACTTACTCGACTATTTATCAGTTTTGTACCCTTCATTGAGCAATTTCTTAGAATTTTTGGTGCAATTTTTAATCTTTTTAGAAATAATACGGTAGATTTGTTATTTCAATTCTTAAGAATTTGAATTTATTTAATTTATGGGAAGAAAGTTTAATTATTTAAAATAAGTAAAAACTGAATTAAATGAACGCTATATTATATAAACATCTTATACATTGTTGAAACAGCAAAAAAACTGTGGTAGCTAATAAAAGTTAAAAAAACAAAAAAGAAAAAGAATTACAGTCATTCATAATCATAGGCCATAGCAATGCCACTGCCAGGTCATTAATAATCAATTTGTGAATGCAAATAAAATGTTCACTCTGACAGTGACATAGATCTAGGACGTTCAAATTAGTATCCCCTAATAAGTAGCAACTTCATAGAAAGCCCATTATCATTGCACACCTTAAAAACCAAAAACACCCTTAAACATGCCGAAACCCTAGAATTTGGTACATCCAAATACTTTTTCTCTGGCGACACTCCCACATACCAGCGATCCCCAGTTTCTGCGATTTCGTATCCTGCAGTCTCATCGGCTTACCGGAGCTGTTTCAACGGTGAATAGGTGTGTAACAGCTTTCCATTTCCAAACTTTATTTGTATTGCATGCTAATATGCATATTAATTCATTAACTTAATCCATAAATTACACATTTATAGACCTTTTATGAGGTATCAGATTTCTGCATTCGATATTGTGGTGGTATCATTGTCAAACTCATGCATATAAAATGTTCTGCAGAAACTACCATTTTTTGTTTTTAAAAATCATAAAATATAGTATATATAGAATTGAGTCTGATGATAGCTAACTTGCTGGTGGCATCACTGGCAAATTGGGTAAAAAAAAATTGCCCTTTTTATTTTATAGTATGGAGTCTGTTTACTTTGCTTATTCTGGCTTATGCATTGGGGGTTAGGTGGAAAGTTCATTCCTTTCATCACATATTAGAGTTTACTCCAACATTGATAACAATTTACTACACTTATTTTAAGTATTAAGAGCAAAATGTGTCAACCAAAGAGTTATTGCCAAGATAAAAAGGAAATGAATTCGGATGGCTACGAGTGTTAAATCGTGAGGTGGCGTCTCCTCATTGGCTTGGCTGAGAGTCTCAGCTCATAACTCTGTGGCTGAAATTCCTTTTCTGTTAAGTAGATTAGACATTTATTGACGGAGGGAGTGTGTATTTCATCTGTTTGTACCTTTTGGTTAGTCGTGAGTGGAAGATCAGACTGGAAATTGAGTAGTACCCATGAATGAAGTATACAATGAGTTAATAAAGAAAAGAAGTTTTGTAGTCTTACTGATTTAGTTTTCTGGTAGAGCAGCTATAGCTGTTATTTTCTTCTCTCCTTTTCAGGATTTTTCGAATTGGCTCTGATTTTGATTGAATTAACAAATTATGTTACATGAATCAATGATTCAATTTCAGTTAAAGCAAGGGGGAAGAACATGGCTATAACTTTCTTAAGTGAAACATAACAAGTCGAGGAGTTCAGTTTCATGTTTGGCATTTTTTATGGGATGGGTATCGGTGGGAATTCGATTGCTTTGAACCTTTGATCTTACATGACTTGTTTTATGACAGTTACAATATGCTTGCCGTTTTGTCTTGGGACACTATTATTTTTTGTCTTTTTATTTTATTTTGTTAGTCGTGAAAATTCTTAAATAAGAGAGAATAAAAAGTACTGATTGTGCCTCTCTTATTAGTTTTCCATGTCATGCAATGCAGCACATATTTGCGCATTTGCTTTGTAACTTGTTATCTTTGACTAAATTTGAGCATTTTACAGAAGTGAAGAGTGAAAGAAGAGAAGAGAACATTGGTTTCTGACACAAGAAGCTGCTGGTTAGTTTTCCACAGAATTCTCTCAATCCAAATGGCACCAACTAGAGCAGAAGTCCTCTCTCTCTTCCGCTCACTACTAAGAACAGCGCGACAGTTTAGCGACTACAACATCAGAGAGTACACAAAGCGCCGCACAATTGATGGTTTCCGGCAGAACTGCGACCTCTCTGACCCATCCACCATCTCCTCCGTCTTTGCTGATGGCAAGGCACAGCTCGAGGTTGCCCGACGCCAGGCTATAATTTACTCCCTCTATGCCCCCAAAGTCAAAAGCATCATGGATATGAAGCACTGAAGACAAACCTTGAAAATTGCATGGTATTTTGTAGCTTTATTTATGATTTATTATCTTGAGAGTTGAGATAATCTTTGTAGCAAATGTTATTGTTATAGGATAGTTTCCTGCTACTATTATCATTTTAATAATTTTGTATAAATAATTCCTTTTTAACATATATGCTGCTCTGCTCTAGATCAATTGTCATCAGCTTTTGGAGATTGGTTTAGGATTTTGAATTGTGTTCATAGGGGAGTGGATTTAATATTCACATTTTTGAAGTGTTTCACTAAATATGTATCTCTTATGACAGAAATAAATAAATAAATAAATCTTATTGGAAACTCTTCTTGCTACATTTTGTGTAAAGCTTAGAGTGATTTGATAAGATGAGGCTTGGACCTTATTTTGTAGGAAGAGCATATACAGAGAGTGAGGAAGCCTTAATGATTGACAACCAAGGAAATCTTGCATATAATAAGTCGCCTTAACTGAAACCTTGCTGGTCGATTATTATGTTTCGGTTTTCGTTGTGAGGTCTTGAATTAGATCTTCTCTAAAATCGATATTTGTAATTTTTGGCTTGTATTTGTATCCACTTGGATTATACATTTGTCCATGTTTTGAAGTTTTGCTATCTCATATATATATAAATGTAATGCAAGGTTAAGGTTGCTAGAGTTTTTAAACATTGCATTGGTGAACAAAATAATTTGTTTTCGTTCGATTTCTTGCATTTCAAAATTAACAAGCGTATAAACACCGAGACTTGAACATGAGATGACAAGATAACTAATTTGTTGAGGGTCCAATTCTATAATGAGAGTATTTGTGACCCAACTAAAGAAAAAAACTAATTTGCTCTCCAAAAATGCATAGCTCATTGATGAGACAAAGTTTAATATTTTGAGAAAATTGGGTACATGCCCAATATCCATTCTTTCTCTAAGTGTCTGTTATTTTTATCAAAGAGTCATGAGCACTTAAATAATATAAATACTAATCACACTTTTAGACACAAATAATTGTTTTGTACCAAATGACGTTTCAATTAACAAAGACATGACATATTAATTATTTCATTAATGATTTGACATAATCACAACGCGTGACATGTGTAATAAATTTTATAAAGTGCCGAAAATTTTGAGATGTGGTAGTATCATACATGTCGATTTATTATTCGTTAAAATCAAACACCAAAAAATGTAATAATGTCACTTGGTAGAACAAATTGTACAAAATTTAGGACATTCAACATTTAAAAAGAATATTTATATTGAAACATAGATAGTATAGCAAAAGTTGGCCGACCCTATGCTCTAGTATTATATAATCTGGTAACCATATAGTATTTAATTGGTTGAGTGAGTATCTCTAAGAGAGGTGGCCATTTTGGTGGGCACAACAAGAAACATTGATTCTAGTATTTGTTTCTTTTGCTTTCATCTCCTTAATTTTGACAGTAATTTTCATTGACTGGAACAGGTCAAGTAGCTTCAGCATATAAATTTCCATATTGCAGAATAGAAAAAAGAAAGAAGGATGAGATGGAGGGGGAACCAAATTTAATGAGTTTGCCAGAGGAATGTTTAACCTTGATCATATCACACACTACTCCCAGAGACGCTTCCAGATTCTTAGCTGTTTGTCGAAACCCACTTGCTCGATCCTCTGCCGAATCCGATTTCGTCTGGGACTCTTTCTTGCCGTCTGATTACCAACAGATCATCTCCACCTCTCTTCCTTCTCCACTGGACTTCTCCTCCAAGAAGCACCTCTACCTCCACCTCTGCAACTCTCCTCTTCTCTTGCATCAGGGTACTATGGTAATTTCTCAATCTATATAATTTGGTGTTTCATTAATTGGGGTTTTGAGTTATGAATTGTGATTTATGAGTGTAATTAATAGTAGATGAATGTGTATAGGTAGAGTAGAGGAAGATAAGGAGGTGACAAATGGAGGTTGTGTTGTCACTTGTCAGTAGCTCAGCTCCTTGAAAGACAAGTTCCATTTGTACACTGATTTAGATAGCTGCTTTACAACCGACTCACGCTGACCACACTTATTCATTGCACTCACAACATAATCACTTTCCGTAACTATTTAAGCATCCTTGTGTCTCGAATTCGAATTGCTATTTTAGATTATATCACTCTCTCACGATGTACTCAACAATATGCCAGTATTAGTTGGAATGCCTTTGTCTTCATATGTATATATGGTTAGCTATCAAGTTATAACCGTCGAAACATAATATGAAAGTTACAAACGAAAACCACGTCTATCAGCTTGACCATTTAGTTCAATCGGTTCAAACTTGGTATCACACCCCTGAAAGTGTGCAACTTCTCAAATTTGTATATTATCTCGATATGAGCTTCTTGTCCCATTTCTTTGGCCCACGGGAATGAGCTTCTCTATCGTCTCCTATCAATCTGCGTGGACTCTCTATCAACTTGAGTTTTTAGTTCTGCTATGCTTTGTCTATTATATATTTGTTGGGTTGGATTTTGCTTCCTTGCTTAATATATGTTTGTTTGGTTGGATTTTGAACAGAGCTTTGCACTCGATAAATTGAGCGGGAAGAAGTGTTATATGATTGGAGCGAGAGAGCTATCAATTGCTTGGGGAAATGCTCCCAATTACTGGAGCTGGACTTCTGTAACCAACTCAAGGTCTCATTTCACATTTCGTTTTGTTCTTAAATTTGAGTCGCTAGTAAAACGATGAAGTAATATGCACATATATATGTTGTTTGTGTAGGTTTTCGGAGGTGGCTCAGCTTCAAAGTGTGTGTTGGCTGGACATTGGAGGCAAGATTGAAACCGGATTGTTGTCCCCTAACACAAATTATGGCGTGTACTTTGTTTACATGATTGGGGATCGTTCCCACGGGCTCCAATACCCACCGGTCAAGGTTTCAGTCCGTTGCCTCAGCGGAGTTGAAGTGGTGAGCAATGCTTATTTGCAAGCGAGAGTGTCCCAACTTTCACCGGCACAGATGGACGGGCAGCTTCCGAGGAAGAGAGAGGACGGGTGGCTGGAAATCGAGATGGGAGAGTTCTATAAAAATGAGGATGGAGATGAGGGAGCATTGGAGATGCAATTGAGGGAGGTTCAATTCCTTAACTGGAAGTCTGGGATTGTTGTCCAAGGCATTGAGATTCGACCTAAATTAGTTTAACGTATAACTAAATATTTGTATTTGCACACACATTTTATTGTCGCTATGTTTGTCTTAGATATTATTTGTAATGCTTGAACTATTAACATATTGCGTGAAATAGTTTGTTTGAATTGATTGATCATCATTCTTAACTTTTTTATGTGTGAAACATAACAATTTCAAAGAGGCGCAATATTACATGAATGATCAAGAAAAAGAAATCTACAGAGGTCTTCACACTTTTAAAGCGAATTTAAATAATAAGAAGAATACCATTCTTATTTTTAGTATCATAGAAATTTTGTTACGATTCATGATTTTCATTTTTAAACAAAATATTTAATTAAAATGTCTACTTTATTACTAAATATTAATGAGCCCGCCGTTGAAGGAGGAGGGGGCAAATTTTTTTTTCCAAGTCTTTAAAGCATTAGAAAAATAAAAATATTTGAAGTTAGAAATGTAATAATTAAAATGTAGAATTCTGAGACTTCAACACAAGCTCGCGTAGAGCTAACAATTTGGATACGAATTTATATGAATACGAAATTAAACTTGACTTATAATCGATTTGACCAATTTTCAATTCAGATTGAATCAGATTTGTTGTACATAAATTAAAATATTAATTAGATCGAATCAGATGTATTTGTTAAAATCAGAACAATTTGCACTAGAAACTGATATCTAATATAATTCAATAAAAAATTGATCCGAATCCATCTAAAATTTAAATCGTCGTATCCACCCTCACATGAGTGATGGAAGTCATTGAAAACAATAGATTTCAAACTTTAAGTCTCCAAGTTAATTGGTCTCATTCTCATAGTTGGAAGCTTTGTATAATTGTATGTTGAGTGCACGTAGTTAGAAGTTAATCGCACGTATTATGATGTACATGAAATTTAACGTGAATAGTAGAACTAATCAATTACCCACTACATAGGTGATAGAGTGACGTTTATATAATTTCAAATTATTTTAAATATATATTAAATTATAAATGTCATGTACAATATTTCTTGCTCATGGCCTTTACAAAGTATAACATATAATCATATATAATGTGTATTTTTTAATGAGAATAATCATATCATTAAAAAGTCAAATTAGTCTCCAATAAATCAATAATAAGATTAGAACATTATAACTCATTCCAACTCAACTTGCCTGACAAAAAAATTGAGACCGAGCTAAAATGTGGGTCAAGTGATTCGTATCTTATGATCAAATACAAACTCGGCTTCGCCTATTTGAGCCGCACTAGCACCGCACTGATCCAGACATCTTGAATGATCAAACCAGAGGCACTGAAATCTCTATTTCTATCTAAAGATTTTTAATTATAATCTTACGATAAACAATACAACTCTACCAATAGACCTGAACCCACCCACGGGCCAAAACCCACTCCAAAGCATCTCTAATAGCAAAAGCCTTGACTTCATGAACCTCCCCATTTCTCGACTAAGCTAACCAACGATATCAAACCCGGTATAATTGCAACTAATTTATTTGCTTTCCAAAATTCAACAACATAGAAAAATAATGAGATGACAAACCATGTCAGAAGACCGTTTCAATTAATTACATTGAAATTAAATTAAAAAGGAATAGTAATTGTGATGAAAGAAAATTCAAAACATACCAATTCTGGTGACAATACAATTCAAACGAACCGCGTCCTCCATTTTCTCTAGTCGCACACACAATCCGGAAATTTCCTCTGTTAACTTCACATAATAACACAAACACAGCTGCGACTCTCTCTGATCCAACTATTTCTTCTCAGCATACTTGTCTCCTCCATCTTCCTCCATCGCTCACTCCGCCATTGCTAGGGCTCTCCAATTATGGGCCAGAAGTCGCTCATCTACAGCTTCGTCGCTCGCGGAACCGTCATTTTGGCCGAGTTCACAGGCTTTTCCGGCAATTTCACCGCTGTCGCCTCCCAATGCCTTGAGAAGCTCCCTCATAATAATTCCAGCAACAAGTTCACCTTCAATCGCGACGGCTACTCCTTCAATTACCTCGTCGACAATGGCTTCAGTATGTCACTCGATCACCTCTGTTTTTGTGTTCCTTTGTTTTTCTTGCGTTTCCTGTGATCCTTGTTTAGATCTCGATCGTGTGTTGATCCGTTTTGTGATTGATGATTTGTTTGGTTTGAGCATGTCTATTGATGTGTCTGATCTTGTGCTGGAATTGTGTGTCGTGTCATGCACGGCTGTTTTGTTGTTTTTCTTTTCTGGAGATTTGATTGATGTTACGATCGAGCATTTGGAGGAAGAATTTGCATACTGTTTTGTCTGTGTTGCTAGGTGTGATTGTCACTGTTGAGTCTAATCTGGTATGAAAGGTGTGTTGGTTTTGGGTCATGAGGTTCGTTTTGATTTTAGAAGGAACCTTGTTCACCCTTAATTGAGATGGAATTTGTTTAGACATTTTGAAAATGGAGTTTTTTTTTTTGTGATGATTGAGGAGCAGAAATGGATCAACTGATCAGGGTAAGCAGGATGCTTTGGGTTCTGTTTTATGCGGTTTGGATGTATGATAAATAAATAGTATTTTTTGAAAATTCTTTATATTTTAAATGTGCGACTTTCATATTACATTGTCCTGGCTCATAGCATCCGTGGGATATGATAAAACAAAAAATCGGCAGTAAAAAGCACTAAGATTAACTGTTGGGTTTGATTGCAGTTGCGATCTTAGTCAAATGCTCTCATTGATGTGGATAATCCTTTGGTTTCATGTGTTGGTATGTTGTGAATTAACACTGCTACTTTGTTATGGATGATGTAGCCTACTGTGTGGTTGCTATTGAATCCATTGGCAGGACTATTCCCATTGCCTGTCTTGAACTTATTAAGGAGGATTTCAACAAGAAATATGGTGGAGGGAAAGCTGCAACTGCTGCTGCCAAAGGCTTGAACAAAGAATTTGGGTAGTATATGCGTATTATCCTTTTTAGAGGCATCTTCTGTTTTCTATAAATATGCTCAAGTCATTTATTATTATTATTATAGGCCTAAACTGAAGGAGCGCATGCAGTTCTGTGTGGATCATCCTGAAGAGATAGACAGGATCTCAAAAGTGAAAGAAAAGGTTACTGAAGTCAAGGGTGTTATGATGGAAAATATTGAGAAGGTAATGAAATTACTGCTGATCACTCTGATACCATTTAAATAATCCGCACAAGCTGGTAGGCGGTAGGTATATCTTGTGTGACTCCACCCGGTCTTATGAAACTAGCACTTATTCTTGAGACTCGATCATAAAATTCTAACAATTTATCCCGTTCTTCAAAAGCTCATAAGAAGGGCGTCAGTGCTCCCACATCCATAACATGACTAGTAGTTAGGGCAAGTAAATGTCTTAAAATGCGAGTAATTTCACAGAAGAGAACTCTTATAAATTAAATGCGCAAGGATACTTCACAATTCAAGAGTTATTCTACGGCTAAGGAACGAGCGGGTTTTTGGGCCATCATAGAGACATAGATAGGGTGTGTGTGTGTACAAAGGAACCTTTGTGACAGCTAGTGATGACCTTAGATAAAACCTATTTTTGATAAATTATACTATTCCCAATTATGTTAAATTGTGATTCTGGTTATCAAAGCTTTGAATTACTATTTTGTGGTGTAAAGAAGTTCATGATCTGGTGCAGGTTCTTGATCGTGGCGAGAAGATTGAGGTGTTGGTGGATAAAACTGAAGACCTCCGTTCACAGGTTAGTTCTACGCCCTGCACTGCACTATTAGAGTTGATGTTATGTATACTCAAATGAACACATATATATATATATATTGCCCTTTACTCTTTATATAATGATGCTGCATCCTGATATGTTAACTTTGATGTATCTTACATGTTTTAGGCACAAGATTTTAAAACAAAAGGAACTCAATTGAAAAGGACGTTGTGGTTCCAGAATATGAAGATAAAATTGATAGTTTTGGGTATTGTGCTGGCGTTAATTCTCATCATTGTGTTGTCTGTTTGCCGCGGCTTCAACTGTTAACTCTTGTTGGGACATGGATGCATCCCTGACCAGCATGTTGTTTTGGTGATCCAACGTTCAGATATATTTGGTTCTTTTAGGCTAACATCCTTCCCCTTGTGCTAGTGTGGGAGGAGATTTTGTATTTTGCTTTGGCTGTAAGTATAGGTTATATGCTTCAAGTTGTTCCAGCTAATTATTTTTTTTGTTTACCAATAAACTTTTGTTTGAGATAATATATATAGAAACAGATCAAATGGCCATTTGGGATGATATTCACTGACCCACCTCCAAGTCCAACCATCAATCTGATTTTATGTGTTACGGTCAGTTCGTGCGAGAGATTGTATTTCTCTTAACATAATTTTCTATATTTGCCGCTCTGGCCAAGAGAGTGCCCTGCAGCCCTCGAAACATTGAGGGACTTATTGACATAGGAAACAATATCTTCCGTCACCCCTTGTTGGTGAACCATATGTTGAATGCGCTTTCCTCTCTCTTGGGAGTCAAAGGCGCATGTAGCTCGAAGTTGGTCACTCAAGGGTACCTGACCAAGCTGTGGAAGTACCACAAAATATCTGTTCCATGGGTACTACGTTTCAGCTCTTGCCCTTGGGGCGGTCAATAAAATCATGGCCTTTACAGCTTTATGTAGGCTACGCGGATGGGAGCCTTCGCCTCCTTATTCCGCTATTGGTTTTACAAGGTTGCCAATGACAGCGATAATGACCTGGTGATTAAGCCGAGGTGGCTCAAATATCTCGTAATCGCTTTGAGGCTTGGCATATGAGGAAGTTCTTAATCCTCTCAAGAAATAAGGAATATATTGCAAATGAATGCCCCTACAAATTTATAGGAGTATAAGCAAAATATTGTTTTATGTACAATCACTTTCATAATGATAAAGAAATTACAATAAACTAGTTTATATCCCGTGCGTTGCACAGAATAATTGACATATTTGTAATAATATTAAAAATACAAATTTATAACATGCATAATAGAATAAAAAATTATGCCTATAATTGTACATTTTTTTATATACAACTATAATTAAACTAAAATATTTAAATAAAAAATTATGAATTAAAATATAAAACTTACACATTAAAATGAGAAATTGTGTAGTTAAATGTAAACACAATCAAATTACATTTACAAATTGACGCAAATATGCGGTCATAATCATACTCAAACCTGAAACATATATACACATCGTGATTACACTTATTTTTTATTGGTCACACATCAATTACACATTAAGCACCCAAAATTATTCTAGATTTTTTAAAATTTCACTTCTCATTGTTTTATCATCTAATGTAGTAACAACTTTGGATGGAAAAAAAAAAAAACTCAATAGATACTTGTTTTAAACATATAAAAGTTGAGTCTGAACTAAAATATATCATACACAATTAAAGTAAACAATTTGTATAGTTAAACGATTACATATAAATAGATACGGTTACAGTTACACATCACTTACATTGTACTATCGCTGAAGTTTCTTCCAATAAAGATTGGATCCCAATGCTCCTTATATGTTCGTCAAATATATTACAAACTTCCTAAACAACATAAATTGAAGAAAAAAATATTTAGAAAGTAAACATGAATATGAATCAAGCCATAAAATCATTGTAAAGAGTAAAATGTGTTATACATAACTAAGAATATTAAAAAATAAATTCTGATTGTGGTGGAACGTATAAACCTCTATTTATATATGTATCGTCTTTTAGGGTTTTTTGTAATTACTTACCTAATTTTATATTAGGGTTTGAATCTCATTATTTATGTAGGCATAAAATTAAATTTTATATAATTACTTACTATAAATTAGAGTTTTAATTATTTGTTAACTACCTAAACTAATGAAGAAGTCTAAAAAAAATTTCCCATTAAAAAATAACATAGAAATAAAAAGAAAAAAAGAAAAAAGAAATCGTATCATTGAATTTTTTTTTTAGTAGATAGCTATAGAAGAAGACTAAAATATATTTTTTCCTAATAATATAATTACTAAAACAAATAAAAACCTAAAATATGATTTCCATGAAAACTAACGTGTAGACTTATTTTAAAGGCCTAAAAAATTGTTTAATAATAAAAAAACTAACAATTTATTTGCATAAAATAATTAGAACTTAAAAATTGTTTTCCAAATAAAAAAGTAAAAAAAATAAAAATAAAAATAAACAAAATTTTCATAATTACCTAATAAAAAAACAAATTACTTCCATA
>JAYMTE010000558.1:0-17221 GCA_036897545.1 Pelargonium fulgidum
CCCACATTTCGGTTCACTCCATAACATGTCCAGCCCTGACCCGGACATCGTCGGGTACAAATACTAGTTTGAACTAATTGTTTTAACTTTTGAGGATTACTAATTTTCTACTCAAATCACCAAGAGTGGGAAAGAATATTAGTTTTATAATCTTTCAAAAAAAAAAAATATTAGTTTTATAAAATAATTTTAATATTATTGAACAGAATTTCAATAAATATTTTAGAAAGGTTTCTTCACGGATGTCGAACAAAGGCATTAAATAACTTACGTTTTTTTTTTTTTTTTGTTACAACGGTAAGTTAGACCTTTGAACAAAAGCATTATGGACTTTTTGACTTGCAATTTTGCGTAGTATAAGAAAAAACAATATTGTTGTTGTTGTTTGTTGAGGTTTGAAAGAGTAATAATTTTGACTTATTTTAATATTGCAAAACACATTTTTTATGAGAAATATTGCATTTTTTTAACACGGAAATATAATATATATGATATACTAATAATATTATAATATAGTAGAGTCGTCAATAAAACTATTAACGAATCATATCTTATTAATTATTACATAAATGATGCTATCTAATTAATTTTGACAAATATCATCGGCCACTCAAGATCGAATCGTATACTAGAAATTAAAGTCTTCTCAACATCTAAACTTTGACACCATACTAATGACCATTTCTTCTAATTCTAGCCTCAATGAACCAAAACATAGACAAATAAAAACTCTTAAACTTATAAACGTTTTACCTTAACACGGGACCAAAATTACTGATATGTCGAGTTAAGTTTTACCTAGATTCAGAAGTGACAAACTACGTAATATATTTTAATAAATATCTTTTTGAATAATATTTATTACAAATATCACTATTCTAAATAAATAAAAATTAAAACTTACAAGTCAAACAAGTGAACCTTGTTTATAATTTTAAATTTTGAATCTTGAATGATAAAATGGTATAAATGAGATTATATCTTTAATTAAAGATTGTGTTGAGACCGTTGATATTGTTTAGCATTTTCATTTTCCAAACATTTGCTATTATTGCTTAATCCTATGACTCACCATCGGTTCCACTACCACAGTCCAATCTCCAAAACCAACCAAAGTGACCAACTTTGAATAAAATCCTAAAAAGACAATAAAACCCATCTCTCTCCGGCTTCCTTGAAATTCTCGAACACCTCTCAGACCCAAAAACGGCAGCATATTTGCTCCTCTCTGGTCTCCGTAAGGTTCCGAAGTCGAGACAACAAGAGAGGGATGTCAGGGTACAGACCTGATGATGAGTACGATTACTTGTTCAAGCTGGTTCTGATTGGGGACTCTGGTGTGGGAAAATCCAACTTGCTCTCCAGGTTTGCGAGGAACGAGTTTCATTTGGAGTCCAAGTCTACTATTGGGGTTGAGTTTGCTACCAAGAGCAAGACTATTGATGGGAAGGTCGTTAAGGCCCAGATTTGGGACACTGCTGGTCAAGAAAGGTATGGTTTTTGGCTTCTGGCTCTTCTCTGGACTCTTGAATTGAAGTGGGTTTTGATTGTTTTTGTGTGAATTTTGATGGGTTTGTGAGTTTTTTTGTTAAAGCTTCAAACTTTATGATGTGGGTTTTGATAGATGATTAGATATGTGTGGTTGAGTTGTTGAAATAATATGGATTTGAGGTATGGGAGCAGAGTCTTGTTTGCTCAATCAAGGACATATGGTATGGTATTTGGGTTTGAAATTCTGATGAGAAATTGATTATGTTCTGATTCCCTTGATATGAGTTTATTGATTCTTATAAAATTTATAGGTTTTGTGATGAATGATGATCAAATTCCAAATTGATAGCTATGTGAGGTCAAGAGAGTTGGGAATCAGTGGTCTTCATATTTATTTGGAAGTTTGATTATGTGGTTTCATGGGTTGTGAACTTGTGATGTGTTGATATCATTTTTTTTCTTATTAGTTTCAAATTTGAGGGATTCTTTGAGTGCACAGTGAACCTTTGTGCTTTATGGAATTAGACTAGTTGAGCTCAATTGTTAATCTGTTCATCAATCCGGGTCACTTCTTTGAATTGAACCATATCAGCTTGCTTGCCCTGTAAACTTCACTTGTTGGGATGAATGATGAAATAGCATCATTAAGATATTTTCAGTCACTTCCATATGAAGTTAAGTTTCCTCTTTCCCTTTTCACAATAGTCTTTTGCAAAAACCTTAGAATTTTTGTATGAACTCCTCACTTCCTTACGTTATGTCTTCCGTTATATTGTTTGGGCCTATTGATGGATATGAATTATCACTGCATGTGGTTGTGTGTTGCATTCAAATGGAAGCCAACATAAAAATGATTGCTCATGTGACTCTGGGTAGAAATTTTTTTTTGAACCTCTGTCTCTCTCAATTTAAGAATCATTCTTTGCAAAATTACAAGACATGAGAATCATCAATTTAATTTGACCTGGCATATTTGTTGAGTCATTGAATAAAATTTATAAATATCGAACTCTGTCCAATATGTTTAGATTATTGACCAATACAGACACTTATAGTGAGGTCGAATTGTCTCCTAGTGCCACAGAATATTAAGTGGTTTACACATCATAGCTGTATTTTGTTCAGACTAGAACAACAATTATGCTCTCACTCACATCGATACAATAACTTTTCGCTTCTTCCGTTTTCTTCGTTATGATCAGAAAGTTTTAAGTGCTAACACCTTGAAGATTGTATAATTACAAATAACATGTGGCTAGTTGTTTCTGAGCATGGTGTTCTGATTCATTAGGTACCGTGCCATCACAAGTGCTTACTACAGAGGAGCGGTTGGCGCACTACTAGTATATGATGTCACACGACGCGCAACATTCGAGAATGTAGCAAGATGGTTGAAGGAGCTGAGGGAGCATACGGATCCCAACATGGTAGTGATGCTCCTAGGCAACAAGTCCGATCTGCGCCACCTTGTGGCTGTTTCAGCGGAGGACGGAAAATCCTATGCTGAGAGAGAGTCTCTCTACTTCATGGAAACATCTGCACTTGAAGCAACAAATGTGGAAAATGCATTTTCTGAAGTGCTGAACCAAATTTACCGTATTGTGAGCAAGAAGCCGGTTGAGGCGGGCAATGGTAACAGAAATGCTTCAGCTCTTCCATCAAAGGGACAGACGATAAACGTCAAAGAAGATGGATCTTTTCTGAAGAGAATTGGATGCTGCTCAAACTAGGGTTTGGTTTGTTATTTGCTGGTTTTATAATATTTAGAACATGTCATTTCATGTACATTATACTCTTATTTTGTCAAATACAACAAGCTTGGAGGGTTGTTTAGTTGTGATGAATAATATTTAGGGGTACAATCGGTTCGAGTCAAAGATGATTCGACCAAGTTGCTAGAACTTGTAACGACATATTTATAGATTTTCGTTTTTTTGTTTTTTTGCACATATAAAGAGAGAAAATGCGATTTAATTTTGATGATTTACTCTAATTAGTTTAGTTTATTCTAGAATTGACAATTCGTGCTTGTATTGTATTAACTTTGATGATTTACTCATGACATCTTTATAGATTTTCGTTATATCTTTCACGATTTACTCCAATTCGATTAGTTAATTATAGAATTGACAATTCATGCTTGTATTGTATTAACTTTGATAATTTACTCCAATTAGTTTAGTTAATTCTAGAATTGACAATTCATGTTTGTATTGTGTTAATGTTCGAAGATTATGCTGTACGCATGACACGGTATTATTTATTTATTTTTTTAAATCTCCGCATGACACGGTTAGTACAAATATTGATCTTATAATCAATTCTGAAATTTTATTATTAATTTTAATTTCATGTACAAAATCAACAATCCAAAAAATATTACATAATTAAAGCAAATACAAATTTCGTAGCTTCTTGTGTCTCATAGTACGTCGCCGTTTTAGTGATTCTTATGGAGTATAATGCTCCGCACTCCGCAGAGACAACAAAAGCAAAAAAGAGGTCCACGGCATTATCCTGTACTACACACACAAGATATCGCGCTTAAACTACACCGCCTGTCCTGCGCGTCAGGCTCCACAACGCTTCGCCGGAAAACCATCGAATACTCAGGCAAATCTCCAAGATCGGCGAAAAACGATTCCTCCTCGTCTTCTCTGGCCGACAATAGCACCATCGACACGTCATCGTCCGTGCAGCCACTTGCGGCGCAGAGTGGGCTGTGGAGCAGTGACGTGGACGCGACGTCGGTGAGCCAGCCGAACTCGGAGGAGGCGAGGACCGGCGAGTAGTAGTCGAGTTGAGCGAACCTGTCGTCGGAGAATACCGCGAGGCCCTCGGGCGGGAATCTGGAGGGAGGAGAGGAGGAGTTCTTCGGAGAAGGTGTGGTGGCCGCAACTGCGAAGGCGAAGGCAACAGAGGAAGGGTTGTTCTTGCCGGCCGGAGCGGCGTGGTTGTGATCGCCGGCGTAGGTGATGACGAGCATGGTGGGGTCCACGCGACTTCTCTCTACTTGCTTACGCGCTGGACAGGCCTTTGAACTACTGCATCGATAATATCCCCTACAAAGAAATTAATTAATTAACATATTTCGTCAAACATAATATAAATATGGATTATTATCACGATAAACAAGATGATAATTAGTTAATTATTTATTTTAAAACTTAATATAAATCTGGATTATTAGCATGATAAACAAATTCTCAACGTCTCTATATAACACGTGGCATTTTACCCGATATATGCGGCACAAACGGAACTAACTTTCCTTTATTGGATTCTGCCCCCAAATTTTAAAACGTTTAAAAAGGATACAAAAAAAAGTCACTTTTGCCATTTTCACACCTGGAGTTCAGAGCGTGACTCACACGCTCTAATCCTAGCTCAAAACTTTCCTAACTACCGCGCGCATTTTAGCACAGCCACCTCTTCGCTAAAATACGCCTTACATCACCAGCTTCCCATCTCCGGCGACAATCACAAAGAAACTCACAACTCGATTCTCAAATGCACCCAAATTAAGCCTACTAATTTTTTTATTAATAATTCACAATTATTGATTTGATTTTAAGCGAGTTCAATAAAAATAAATCAATCAAAATGAAAATTACGCAAACCTGGGAAAAGGAGAGCCTTTGATGGGTTTCTGTCCGTACTTCCGCCAGGCCCACGAATCGGACGGTGGATGCGACTCGCTTCTGCTCTTAGATCCGTCCACGTCACCGATCTGCACCGATACCACCCTCTTCTCTACACTTCGCTTACTATACGTACAAAAAGTACGGTCACTCTTAATTGTAATTACACATAAAAAGAAAATTACAAATCCAAAATATAAAAAACGGACCTCTTCTTGGTGATGGGCTTGGCTTCATCGCCGGAGAGGGCGTCTTCGGCGGCGTCGTTTTGGTCGGCTGCGAGCGGGTTGGTGTGGAGCCTGCGGTGGTTCATGACTGAGAGAGTCGAGCACCGGGAGTCGCTACGGTGTCGTTTCGGTGGAGAGAGAGGGAGGGTTGGGACCGTTGGGTTGTAATCAGCGTTGCCGTCGTCATGTTGTGTAGTTTATTGGGGACGTGCGCGAACAAACGCAATAATATGTTTTAGATATTTGGCTCTTATCTCCTGCGTTTGATCCCATGGTAAGGAGTTTGAAACTTTCTTAATAATTGCAAATTTTCAAGTTTGTTTGGGCTGTTATAAATTCTAAAAAGCCCAACTTTGGCCTTTATCTTTTTTAGGCCCGATTCGGATTTAAGATATGGGCATGTTAGGTGACGATGTAGAATTTTTTTGACACTGTTTTTTTTTTTTGGTAGAAAAATATTTTGTAAGTGATTTTACAAAAAGTTAGTTACATATGAATTGTTAATATTATTTCTTTAAATTTATAGTCACACTACTATAATGTATAACTTTGATAAGGTTTGTCCGCCTATCTTTCTCTCTGCCGTTTTGAGAGTCGAATAGGGTTTTTGGTTAGTTACAGCTGCTCTTGATTTTGCATATCACAAATTGCAGTCTTTCTCGTTTTGAAAACGAGTCTTGTTTTGATAGCAAGTTAGATTTTGTAGATTTGCAGCGTAGATTTGCGGGTATATTTTTTTAGTTGACGTTAAGGGTAGCAATAGACGATTGCAAAGAAGGAGAAGATGGATTTGAAGGTGGTGATCTGGTTAGAGTCATTGGATCAAACTTCGAGTTCGTTGTCGGATCAGATGACTTACACGATGGTGACAAGAGGTGGTTGGCAGAGCACTCCACGTGGCCGGTTTAAACTTCAAGTGCAATTGTTATTAGTTATTCGTGCTATTCAGATTGGAGGGGAGAGATTTTCCAGTGCCTTTGATTTGGTTTATTATGACATCATGCATTTTCTAGTCTTTCTCGTTTTGATAGGGATTTTTCAGTGTTTTGGATTGGTGATAGGGCCGGAGTTTCATGTTCGTCACTTTTACTAGAGCTTGTATTGGTCACTATTTGATTTAATACAAACGTCTTGAGTTACTTAAAAAAATAACAATTATATTGACACTAAATAGATATATACAACTAATTAATTATTCAATAAATTTTTTTCAAAATAGAAATGGCACAATTTTGGGACAGAGAATATTTAATCAATAGTAAAATAATTACCACTTTTTTGGTGATCATTAAGAATGAATTAGTCATAATTATCTCTTTCCAAGGTACTTTCAAGTACAATGTTCTCCTTTTAATAAACCTAAGCAATTACAACTTATTTATCATATAAACACTTCCGATTGTTAGTGGATAACTATTTGATGAAGTTAAAAACGAATAATTATTTATGAATGGATGAAGAAAACGAATAATTTAAACTTTCAAAACTATGTAATAGTACGAATCTTCATAGACTAGATGAACAATAAAGAACTATGTCTTCATATTAGGATTTATTATTCTATTGTTTTATTAGAAAAACCATGTGCAAATATATATAGGCACGTGTTCATCATGTGATAAATAAAAAGTAAGGTTTCTCACATGTGAACCATGGATATGCTTGAGAATCATGTTATGATTCACGTGCTACATGTATCATCGCATGTAGGACCACAAGAATTAAAGTTAGTTTTTGACTTTTGATAACAATTCCACATAGTAATTTCAACCAACAAATTTATTGCTTTACACTATTAAGTTCCCATTATTTTATTTTCATATATTAAAATTTAATGGAATAGTGACATCATTCTAATTTTTATAATTATATATGTAATTTAAATTCAATTTTCTCTTTATTTAGTTTGAGTTCATATTAATGTCAATACTTTTTAACATATCTTAATTACATTTGCCTCCATTATTACATATTTATTGATATATATGATATGTTTAGCAACTAAATGTGTTGAATGGTAGACTACAATTATGAACACGACACGTTATAACTTGATAATCAAATGAGACACGCTGATATGAGCATACACATTTTTACGATAGAACTGACTTGTTTAACACATTTAAAAGATTAAATTACATTAATACCCGTAAATGTGTGTGTGTAACATCACAACTAATTGTTTGTGCTTGCATATTTTTAGTGTTGAACACAAACACGTTACAATTACTAAATATGTTGGGTTTTTTAATACAAACACGACACGATTCGAAATTGTGTAAATGGAACACTCTAATTTTATTTTGTGTTGCGACACAAACAACTGACCATACTTTTAAATGTGATTTATTCAAATGCTACACAATATCACATGTACATTTACTACTTTTATAATATACATGTATACGCAATATCATAATTTATATATACTAGGTGCTAACTTTAAAAATAACACATCAAATGTACAATATGTTTTACAAATTAAACGTCTCACACAAATTGATATAAGCTAATGGTATCATCTATGTTATGTTTTTATTCATTAAAACTTAATTTTAAACTATATATATCACATAAATTTATACGTATATTATATCCCTAAATTCAGGCAAAATTCAAAATATTTACATTTCTCTCTATGTTATATGATTCTGTAAATATTATTTACACAATTAAAGCATCTCTTACTTTTGACTAACTTTTATAGGTAACCAAATTATTTGCATTCATATTATCATATAAAATAATTGAAAAACAAACCCTAGAGTTGAATTTTGCATCAATAATTTAAAATAATTCCACAAAATTAAAATAACAAAAATTAGCCGATGAAAACAACAATGCATCTGCCGTCTAACAATCTTAAATGATTTGTCCTCCATCATCCCAAAAATGCCCTTCTTTATTTCTTGAATTATTCAACAAATTAAGCACAAGCTCTGGGGTTGATATTGCAATTCCAAAGAAACGAAAGGGCATTTTAGGCATAGGAGAAAATTCTGGTGACTATTGTTTCGTGCGTTTGAATGGCTACTTGTGATTCGTCAGATTTACGCTTACTAGGTCCACTCTCTAATTATGAGCATATGGAGATGCTTTGGCTCAATTACCATATTACCCTTACGATGGACACATATTTGCTATACTATGGTATTTCATCTTCGTAACTCAAGAATCAAATATGGAAATATAGTATGTACATTGGGAAGAACAAGAACTTAAAATAATATTAAAATGAGTTGGTGTTTTTTTTAGCATTCTTGACACTGTTCAATTGATGGCTTTTCCTCTCTTTATTTAAAGTTTATATTCCACATCAGATTTTTGTAGTGACTTCAATTGATATCACAAATGATGTCAGTGAGTAGTAATATATTATTTGTTCAAAATTTTATACAATTCTTTCTCTTGAATGTTTAATTATTCAATATATATAATCCTTAGAAAAAATTATACAATATATTATATATCATTATTTTTTCATGAATATGGAGATGGGAAGCTCATATTTTTAAATATATTACCCACTATCATTTTAGTTTTATAAGTTATTAGTGAAATAATTTATATGTCATAATTTATTTATAAACTCATAATTTTGTACAAATATTTGTGATATATAACGTTCCTCTAGTGAGAATGTTAATCGGGAGCACAAGTTTGAAAAACAACAATTTCTTCGTTTTATTTTTCTGTACCAACTTTTTTTTTTGTTTATTTTTATAATTAGTTAGTTATACATAATGTTTCAATCATTTAAAAATTTGTTAGAACATCTTAAATTTGTAACAACAAAACATGTGGAGTATAAAAAAGAAGAAAATCATTCTTAACTAAGGCATAAGAAAAAAAATTGATCAGCAAGTCGTACAAAATATTCATTTTCATTTTCATTTTACAAAATGAATACATATTTTGGAGAAAGGGAATAATATTATTTTGTATTAAAAAAGGAAGTCTAATGAGTTTATTCACCCATACTTTGTTACTTATTATTATTTTTTGGAAAAATGATAAATTTAGTATATATTTGTGTAGTACACAAAAACATCAACACAATATAGCATGCATGTAAATTACAAATTACATATATAACTCGATTGGAAGGACTCGAGCTGCTCACGTGTTTTAAAGTTTTAAACGCATGACAATTGAATGTGAATTTATAATATATTTTATAATAAAGCATTACAATATAAATTCATGCTTGTAATTGACACATTACACTAACCAAAAAGATAAGAATGAGGATATGTGCTTTATAATAATGCTAGTAACAATAATTAATCTTAAATCAATAGTGTAAGATTATAATGTGTGTGAGATTAGCATTTGACCAACGACCTAATTACAATCTGAACAAAAGCAAGACAGTAATTTAAAACATGGTACCATAATGTCATAAAATATTCCAAATAAACAAACGTGTGCAACACAACAACACGTAACATAAACCAAACCTGTAACCAGCCATTTATGCAATTAGAGACTCAAACCAAGGGCAATATCGTAACCAAACCCAATATATATATCCAAGTGTCACAACCAATTCACTCATTGCCTCCATCTCCAAAACCCTCTCTAGCTCCATTAAAAATGGCTGCTCAAGAACTGCTCAACCTCTTCGATTCCCTCTGGTTCGGCCAAGAAACCCTATCCCACACTAAAATGGCCGATCAGGAACAAAACCCAGATCTTGAAATTCAAGAACAATTGCAAAAACCAGACCTTTCTCGGTTACCGACACTACATGTTAGGTCTCTGAGTGACCAATCTCTCTTGTCCACAGCCACATCGCTTGACTCGTTCTCTCCCAACTCAGTCCTCCCCAGCACGCCGAAGCATCTCCAGACAATCCTCTCCGGGAAGGTGATGAAGGAGGAGCTCAAAATAGAGGTTCCTCAGAAGAAAATGGTTGTGGACACAGCTTCAAGAAGATCAGGAACAAGGAAAAAGAAGAAGCTGAGCAAGAGCCTCTCGGAGCTCGAGTTTGATGAGCTCAAAGGATTCATGGATCTTGGGTTTGTTTTCTCCGAGGAGGACAAGGATTCGAGCTTGGTCTCCATCATTCCTGGCCTGCAGAGGTTCGGGTCAAGAGAGGAACATAAAGTGGAACAAAAGTTGAACAAGGTTCATGATCATGATCACAACCATGTTGGTGTCTCGAGACCTTACTTGTCTGAAGCATGGGAAGTTATGGAAAAGAAGGAGAAAGAGAAGGCATTGATGATCAATTTTAGAATACCAAGTTTGGTCAATGAGATTGACATGAAAGACCACCTCAAGTTTTGGGCTCACTCGGTCGCATCCGCGGTTAGATAACATATGCTCACGAAGAACGATTGAGAGGTTTCCTGTTTTAACGGCTGGATTATAGTTTCATTGTGCAAGAATCTTTGATTTGGTGTTAATTTGTAATTGTAAATGAAGAGCACAAGGTACATTATATTCAAGATTTGGTTCTTGTTGCATTTTGAAATAATGTGGTTATGTTGGATGGTTGACAATTTGGTGCAAATTTTAGAGATTGTGAGGACAAATGGCATAATATTTAGATCTGATATGTGAGGAAAAGACAAAGTTAGTTGGGTTGGGGACAGGCTCCTCCTTAAAGCAAAGTGCTATTATTAGACAAGAAAGAAATGGAAAAACAAAAGATGCTTCACAATTTGAATTGCAATTTGCATATGAGTTTTCAAGCATTTGAATTCCATCTAATTTAAAGCGATTCACATACAATCAATTTTTGAGTTGAATCGGATCGATAATGTATTTTTATGAGATCAATGACTAGATAACGTTTACCAGTCTAAATGTTGTGACGTCTTTCGAAACATATTCAGATTATTTTTTAATCGAACAAATCCAACCTGAAACATGAGTTAATAGTTTTCATTTGCTGATTTTTCAAGATAAGAGTGATTGGTTGGAACAATTCCAAATCAAGTCTATTTTGAGTTCAAAACATACACTTGCACAAGCAGGTATAATATATTGGCATGTAGTACATGTTCTGTTCAATACATACAATTATTATAATTCAACTATTATAGTTTTAGAATTAGTAAATTATTGAAGCCAGTGCATGAAGATAAATTTCTTTCTGCATTTCTTTTCCCTTTTTTAAACTTCCTCCTCAAAAAAGTAACAATCTAAGCTCATTTCATGTTATTCAAATTGTACCAACTTTTATGATATATTGAAACAAACCAGAACAGAGACAAAGAAACCACCCACATTCATCTTTAAGCATGTTAGTTCTATTAATTTGAACAGAAAGAATAAGGAATAGAAGTGGACTGGCAAGTTCTAGTTTAAAAATGGGGATTGTTAACAAAAGCTCTATAAAATTCAAAATTTAAAGTCAAAAGGCATAATTTCCATTCTCAGAAATAATTTGTCCAAGAAAATTTGCTCAATTAGGACCATTTCATTGTGTCTATCTGGATAAGATAAGGGAAAAGGATAGGAAGGAACATTTTGAAATTTATGAAGCAAAAGCTATAAACGCTGGTCAAGAACTAATTGTCACCTATACTTTCTGGTTTACAGATGAGCAAAAATAGCTACCAACATGGGTCAACAGTGGTTAAAGCTTCCAAATTTGACATGACATCTACAAATAGGTACAATAAAAGCATTACAATCCAAATCTAAATCCATAAAATTGACCAAAACTCAGCAAACTACTCGAGCCAAGTTTGGTAGAAAACCAACTACCAGTCTTCCTACTGAACTAACTATCAATCTAACATTCATGGCCAACCAATATGTACCTTGTCAAGTTACTATGGTTGGTCTAACCAGATGTTACCTAGAAACAGACACCAACTACTATCATGAGGTAATGGTGTGTCAGAAACAGCAGTAGTAGTACTACGTAGCAGTCGGGTTGTACCAAAAAGATGTGCTAAATCGCTTTTCGAAACATATATTTCATTGCATTAAGAACAATCTTAAGTACGTAGACCAATGATTGGAGTGTTCATATTGATCATTTCAGTGTAACCTATATATACGTGTATAGATGAATTAGTTACATTTGCCTAGGAATATACAGGGGGAATAAGAATTACTGATTAATTATCGTTTCCAGACGGAAGCTTGAAGGTCGGAGGCTTGTCAACGCCCCTACGTGAATACTCCCTCCATCTTCTCGCAGCTGCCGCAGCTCGCTTTGCTCTCTCTTTCACTTCCTCCTCTGGGAAAAATCCATGTGTGTTTTGTAATGCAAGAAACTACTACTGAATCCAGAGCACAAATTAGCAATAAAGCTTACTAAACCTATCTCACCTGAATTCTGATAGTCCTTTTTCTGGCCCCACACATTGTTCCAGTACGATCCTGATTTATCAGAATCCTTCTCCTTCATCATCCTCACTCTGGCTTGTTCCTACAGCAGAGTTAGAGATAGTAGCGTTGGATCACATGATTAGTGTCTTGTGACCAGATAAATGGGCTATAATACTTCAATTCAGCCAATAATGAAGGTATATCAAGAATAATCTGCCAAGTAGAGAGCGGCTTAACAGTACGCCGCTCAAATGGCACTAGGAACTCTTTGCCACCAAGCTAAATTATGAAACGTGGTTCTTACTTGGAAACAAGATGTTCACAAGAACATTAGCTAAAATTTATATGGCAATTAAGAGGAGCGATAATAGAAAATAAAAATTCATACCAGGACTTTCGCTTGCCTCTTTTCCCATCTCGAATTAGCCTGTCACATTTGTGGGTGCAGATCAATTCAATATTCTAAGAAATATTAGGCATAAATGAAAAGAAGCTATACAATCCAAAGTAAGTAATTCAGCACTGTTTTTCTGTGAGATTTCTTGAGGAGACCATACAAGCACAAGGATTGTCGACTTGTCGTAGCTTTCTTATTAACAAAAGCTGTAAGTTGATATTGTGCAATTAAATAAGATAAATTATCCATATAAATAAAAATTATTTATCATCCTTTCTTATTTCAGCACTTAAAAGTATTTTCAAACCAGTTGGCATATCTGATATTATGATAAAAACCACATAACTATCTTACCACTCTAAAAACATCCGCCGACGCACCACCCATTCCTGAGAGCATCATTGCAACCTAATCATTCACAAAAGAACAGTTTTAGTTACTGACGGCGAGAAAAACATGATTAATATGCAAGAATAAGAACTGGTTAAAGTCTCAAACTGCTGATTTACCCTATTGCATTTTACTAAGAGATTCATGTGTCTATAATTTGTTTATTTTAGAAAGGAATGAAAATAGTTGAAGATGAAGTGCCAAGAATAAATATTATTGCTTAAAGAAAAGACAGCCTTACATTTACTCTTTCTATCCTGCGCATTTCATCTTCAAGCAAAGAGAGTTGTGCTGCTGAAGTCCAATGGATGCAATCAACTGGGCTGGATTTCAAATGCTTGTTCATTACAGAGCATCTCTTAAACAATATACAACATACACTCTACTTTTACCAACCAACTAAACCCATGACATATATTAGATTCCAACAACAGTACTGATTAACATGAAAAAATAAAACAATAGTAAAAAATTAACAGATATGATCAACCTAGTACATTACTATGCTTTTCTTCTGCATAACTACAGTACTTTATATGATAGGCATCATGAAGAACCCAGGCTTGCATACACTGAACTTACACAATAGAATTCAGAAACTAATTGTAGAAAATGATGAAGCACCCTAAAAAACAGTCAAGTCACGATCCGAACTAAAGACGAGTTTCATTGTGCTGCAACTTTTCAGGCACAAACAGTAATATGAGAAAGTCTAAGTCAATCAGAGCTAATAAATGAATGGCAAACATTTCGCTTCATACATTTATTAACGGTGCTTGTTTGTTCAGTTGAAGTATAATAAAAAAAGAAGCATGGCCACTAAAAACTGCAACATCACTGAAGTGTAGGTAGACTTTATGGTGTCAAGCTAAGAGAACCTCAGCAAACTTTGCTTGCCCAAAGTTTGTAAAGTTCAACAAAGTTTTCTTACAAACATGCTAAGCATGCAAGGTTTCAATGATAAGCACCCAATAAAGGCTAAAATTACATGTCATAGCAATATCTATAAAGTAGGACTTACCAACTTTCAATTGCTTGTTGAACTAAGTCACTTTTCCCACACTGATTGTATACTCTAGCTCTGCCGAAATCTTCCTCGATCCCAAATACTTCAGGAGCCACGTTAGCACAATTTTTACAGCCTGTAACCAAATGATAATGAGTGATTCTGATGTACTTGAATATTTCCATAACCATACATGTAAAATTATAATTTTCTCCATAGCAAGCACTTCAGAAAAGAAGAATCTACACTTAATCTTAAGCTTGTACAGCAGTACACTGAAGCTCTAATAAGTTAAATTGCTTAAGCCATCACAAGAGCTCGGAATATTGTTGACATTGCATGCAAGAAAGTAAACTGCAACATACCTATGCAGCTAAACTCGTCAACAAATGCATGATCCTTCGGGCTAGAATCATCAAAGAAAGGGTTGATAGCCGTCAATGAGTATCCATGAATTTCATCATAAACCATACGCTGTACAGGATCACTGAGCACCTGCACTGCAAAATGTAAAGCCTATTGCCAAAGCTCACAATTCTTTCATGCTTCAACGAATCCATAGGAAAGAGAACCGACCTCGTAAACCTCGTTGATGAACATGCAGAAATTTGTGGTCTCTGCATCATCACCACTCAAATCTGGATGACAAGACTTCATGCAGTTGTAGTAAGCTTTCTTAATCTGCTCTGGGGTAGCATCTGGAAGCTATTAACAGGAGCAAACCATCAATCATACATGTGAAATGTCCATGAACTAACCAATCTAAACAAAACTGAAAGCAGAAAAAAAGAGAGGAGAGACTTTTTTTAAATTTTTTTATAAGCAACGGGACAGGACATCATACTCGGGACAGGACATCATACTCGAAGTAACAAATCTTTCTCAAACGGAACGTAGCCCTAAACCCTACCCACAAATGACAAACCCTACCCCATACCGTCGACAAGGAGACTTGAGACCTCAGAGGAAATTCAAAGTAATATTAACCATTTGGCCCAACATTGGCAGAGAGGAGAGAAACCGAGAAACATTAGAAGTCAATCTGCACCCTGAATCAATTTTCTACTTTTGGTACTTCTGGAATTTAATAGAATTATGCACCGTTCTTAATAAGGAAATATTGCATACTTAGAAAGATTACCTTTATGAAGAAAGAAATTATATGTTCCTGATAGTTAATTTCATGACAATACCTGTGATCACTTGCACATGGTGACTTAATAGTACTATATTGAATATTCTAAGCCAACATTTTCCAGACAACCAAACAGAACCCATGTTCGAAATTTCAAAGAATTACCCAACCCACAACAGCCTAATAGTGGGACCAAAAAATTTAGTCATAACAAAAATGTGATATGATGTTTCTTCTGAGTTTGATCATGTGATCACATAATCACTAAATCATTCTCTACTCTCAGCAAAGCAACCATCTTTTTGATCTGTTCATGAAATGCTAAAACAGAATTCAAACTTTAACCATATTTCCTACATTTTCTAGGAAACCAAACAGAACCCAAGTTCCAAAATCGAAGAATTACCAGACCCAGAACAGCGTAATAGTCATCAGCAACAGCATCAATCGAAGCGGGACCCTCTGTCGCAACCCTGACTCTGCCGGAGACTCTTCTCCTGCCACCGTGACCCGGGCTGCTACTGAACCTCGCGAACATGCGCCATGGTGCTCTGGAGGACAGCGAGCTTGGAAGTGGGTTGTGGAATTTGATAGGATCTGTGCACACAGGAGAGAGCAGTTGAGCCATTGACAGAGGTGGGAGTGACGGAGACGAAGGCGAGAATGAAGGGAGTTGGATTTTTTTTTGGGGTATTAAATGGAATATTTGGAAATTATGAGGAGGAAATATTATGGAGCGGTGCTGAGGTGGCAGAAGCAGAGCCATTTGTTGGTCCAAGTAATGTCTGAAGAAATCTGACACGTGACACCTCGTGGATACCAGTTGCTTCACGCTTCATGCATATGGCTTCTCTTGTCCGTATTTGAGACTTTTGCTTGCTTCTTTTGTTTATCCATCTTCTAGCAAATACTCGCATTTGCTTAGAAACAAGAAACAAATTTTATTTTTTAATTCTACATTTTTCTTTCTAAAATTTGAAGAATTTAAAATTTATGTTTAGTTAGAGAATAAGTGTATATAATTAAGACTGAATATAATATCTCTAGAGAAGCAAATGCTTTAAGTTACTTTTTTTTATAGACAAATACTTTAAATTACTTGCTTCGTTAATGGTTGTTTTTTTATTACAAAATAAGTACATGTTTCATTCCTATAAAATGTTTTTTTATGCATAAAACATAAATCAATAGTATGGTTAATAAGTTGGTTAGTATTTAATGAATTTGTTACAATAAATGTTCATCAAAATATTTTGAAAAAAAACTAATTTCATTTTAAATTAATTCAGAATAGTAATCAACACACTTACATGTTTTCAAAAAAAAGAAAAAAAAACACACTTACATCAAAACAAAAAGGAGTATTCATTAAATTTGTTTTTCTACATTATCATATATGAATTCAATAACTCTGGTCGGGTTGATATATGTTGGGTTGCTCGAGACTGGTTTGGTTTGTTTGTCTTGCCATGCTAGGGTTGCTGTGTCATGAGAAGGGGAGGTCTGGATGGTCTAGGAAGTTTTCTCTTGAGTTTAGAGTAAAGTTAGGAGCAAATTGACATTGAATCGGCGCAATCCACTAAGGAGTAGGAAGTTGAATTATTAGTTTTATACTTCCTCCGTCCCAAAATGAGTGTCTTA
>JAYMTE010000559.1:0-17214 GCA_036897545.1 Pelargonium fulgidum
TATGGCACTTCCCTATCTTGTATCAAATTTATTGTTTATAATTGTAGGAGGAAGCTTCTCAAATGTCAGAGTCCACTACATTCAAAGTTTTACCTGGTCAGGCATTTCCACCTGGAGTATCAAAAGTTGACAGCGGCATCAATTTTGCTATTTTTTCACAACATGCAACTGCTGTTACCCTCTGCTTATCACTTCCTCAGAGGTGATAATTTTCTTTCGGTTGCTAAAATTCAGCTTTAGTTATGCATACACTCATTATACTATGTAAAATGTTGAGATTCAAGATTTATTTGTTGCAATGTGCAACTCTACTTTTTTTTTTTTTTTTTTTTTTTTTTTTTTTTTTTTCAGGGTACTATATACTGACTGTACTCCCCCCACCACCTAATTTTTTTATTTACTAGTTATATGTTTTATTCATAGCTTATTTACTGTCACACCTTATTCTAAGCAGGCAAGTTTTAGATGCATCTGTCATCAATCATCGCTTTGCTGACTCAATTTCTTTGCAATCTGCAAGTCTTGGACATGATTAAAGATATATGCTATTTGGTTGAAATTTTTATCTAATTTGGAAATAATGTGATTTATTTCCCATGCAAGATTAGAAATTTCCTATGTAAATATAACATTCATTAATATATGTTGGTGAAATACTAATATGTCTCATCCTATTATATTGTTGCTTAGATCACTTGCCGACATGTATATGGCTTTGATAAGGAAGTTGAAGATGAATATTATCTATCTTACTGTGGTTATATGATAATTTTGTTTAATGTTTTAATTTCTCTGTGCGAGTACGCTTCTCCAAATTTCATGCTGTATAATAATCTTCGGGTATATATTGACAGGCAGGACAGTGGAATGGTGGAGTTGGCTTTGGATCCTAATGTGAATAAAACCGGAGACATCTGGCATATCTGTATTGAGGTAGTCTTTTTGAAATGTTGCTCCAAATACTACATTTCCGTGAATTCCTATGGGTGGTATTAATCAATAGCCATAGGTAAAGCAAGGCTTGTGGTTGGAGAGCCACATTCAAAAAACTTATTAATTAATTAATTATGTGCTATCATAAAATGTCTCTTGATTTTTTGAAATTTTATACTCACTCATTTGACAAAAGTTAATAATGGTCTAACCCAATGTATAATTTTCTAATAAAAAAATTATTGGCCATTTATTTTATAAAATGAAAAAATTATCAGATATAATGAGCCCAATCACAATCGGGTATTTCTTTAACTATCATACAAGTTTCAAACTAATCACACAGCAAAATTAAAATTATTCATATCTTGCTTAAATATATATTGCGATGGCAAGTATGATCTTTCACAAATATTAAAGATTTAGTTTCAATTTAAAAATCATCTTTATTTGTAAATACAATGGTGGAAATTTATTTCAAAAGGACATCTATATAAAAGTTGTTATCCATTAAGTAGAATTCAAACTAAAATATTCAATTTCAAATAGTAGGTTAGAATCATAGATTTCAAGCTATGATGTTGAATTTTGATAAGTTGTAAGAATAACATATATTGCAAAAGGGTCAATGCCAATTTAATTTTATGACTTTTTATTTACTCAAATCCAAAAAAACTAATCTCAATTGGTTTGAACACTATGCAATATGCATATTAATTAGCATATAACACAGAAAATAGATGTTACATAATACGTATATTGTTATATTTATCATCAAAGCATAAATATGATACAATGCGGCAGAGCCCCTCCATTGCAAATTTTCTGGTTCTGCCACTGTCAATTGCTATTTCCCAAATCAACCTTATTGAAATATGATTGCGTACGCTACTAAAAGTTAGAATCTGTTTGGTAGGGTGGATGAAGGGGACACATCCTCTGTTTGATAGAGGCAATGAAAGAGAGAGACATTATTTGAATACAAAAGCCCTTGTAAACTAATGCAGATTAGTTCAAATAAAGAGTGCTTCAGCTTCAGTTAAGAAAGATTAAAAGGATTGGAGAGACTTAAGTGTATGTGAAAAGAGGTAATAAGAAAAGTCGTGATTATGAAAAAGTTAATAGAGGATATAGCAATAGATATGATAGAGTCCAGAAGGAGAATATAAATGGAGGATCCCAAAGAGTGATGCTAAAGAGTTCACTTAGCAAGGTCGTCCTAGTTTTGGATTGAAGCTAGTTGTAGCTGCTGTAAAAGTACCATTGTTTAAGTGAATTGACAGCACTAATCATCCATTCATTTTGTCTGAATCGTGTCATGCGTTGGTATTGGTGCAACATAGGGCGTGCAAGTGAAGTTTCCCGCAATCTTTGTAACCTATGAGCGATGTTTATGGTATTGAGATTACTTATGTAAATGTAGGATTTGCCTCGGAACAATGTTCTTTATGGCTATCGCTTAGATGGTCCCAAAAATTGGAATGAAGGGCATCGGTTTGACAGCAGCATTATTCTGATAGATCCATATGCAAAGCTAATCGAAGGTCGCCGATATTTTGGAGATGCCACCAATAAGTTGTCCAAATTTCTTGGAACTTTCGATTTTGAAAGCTTGCCTTTTGACTGGGGAGACAACTACAAGCTGCCAAATATACCAGAGGTAATTAAGTTGTTCTTTACTTCTTCCATGAGCTGAATAACTTGTTATTCTGGAAAGTTGTCCTAATTTATATAAATTTGATTTACACTCTCAGTATCTCTCTGTATTTTGGCTTTATATTTAGCGTTTCTCAGTTTTCCAGTAGTAATATTTAGCTGACAACCCACTGTAATTTATTCTTTTGTTTTTTTGATGAATCCATAACTCGTTGTTTGTCAATGTTCCCTCTTCATATACTTCTAAATTTTGACATTTGATTGTTCATATTTCCTTTGCAGAAAGATCTTGTTATATATGAAATGAATGTACGCGCATTTACAGCTGATGAGTCTAGCGGACTGGATCCAGAGATACGTGGAAGCTACTTGGGTGTAATTGAGAAGGTATGACATGTTGAATTGAGCTGAATAATTTCTAAGCAGTTGCGGTTGTAACTGTTCTATTGTAAACAGAAGAATTTATTAAATTGTGTGGCTACTGGCTACTCTGTCTGTTGAATTCTTGAATCTTTTAGTTACTTTTTCATAGACTGATCCATAGTTGATATTGACCAAGGAACTTTGAAAGACTACGTTAGGTTTAAAATTAATAGGAAATCAAACTTCTTTGGAAGAAATTTTCAGTCCAGTAATGCAAAATGGCACTTATTTGACCAGGAACTTCAAATTTGGATTTGGAGAGTCCAGGTTTCCATACCTGAAATAAACTGTACCATGATCTGTTTTTGAAAGACACTTGAAATTTAAAGAACAGCAAGCCTAAGATTCACTGTATATCCATGATAATGTGGACTAATTAGTTGTAAGATCCCAAGGAGCTTTTAAAGGCCCCTAGAAGGTTATGAGATTATAATTTTCTAACTTGTGGTGGACAGAATCATAACAAAAGTATAGAAGAGTGAATGTGTATCTTCTTACTTGAAAGCCAAATGGGCATACTGGAGTCTTATTAGTTTATTTTAACTTTCTATATTGAGTATTATCATAAATTATATGCATCATCTTTCTTCTTAATTCAGTATCTAAAGAGCAGCTCACTATTTCTCTTTTATGGTATTGAGGGTATGTCTCATTTGTACATTTGGTTTGTAAACAATAGTAGCTATATGTCCATCTTCATAAATCATATATTTCTTATACTTTTTTTTCATTGAAAGATCCCACACCTTTTGGAGCTTGGCATCAATGCAGTAGAGTTGCTACCCGTTTTCGAGTTCGATGAGTTTGAGTTACAGAGGCGCCCAAATCCCAGAGATCACATGGTAATCAAAATCTCTCATTGTGTGCTTTACATGATGAAATTTATGTAATCATGAGAAATATTCATTATGGTATATGGTCTTTGAATGGTTAATCTTCTTTTGTTTCTTCTCATTCTAGGCATTGTAATGTATAGTGTTTCAGTTGTTAGATTGGAATGTTAAAGCACTTCACAATAATGAAGTTCTAAACACCTATGCTTCTTGTTCTTATACCATTGATACTGCTGGTCTTTAACTGGTCATGCATCACTATCTAAACTATTGTTTTTGTTTTCATTATTGTTGTTGCTCAATGTATCTAAAATGCAAGTAGTGGTATCTCAAATCCTAACTCACTTCTTCTTCTGCATATTCTTATACCATTGATACTGCTGGTCTTTAACTGGTCCTGCATCACTATTCGTATCTAAATTATTGTTTTTGGTGATCAATGTATCTAAAATGCAAGTAGTGGTATCTCAAATCCTAACTCACTAGTATTTTCCTTGGTTTATCAATGTGTGATCTGGGACTCATGAATCATCAAGATTAACACATGGGGTTATTCAACAATAAATTTCTTTGCTCCTATGACTCGCTATGCTAGTGCTGGTGGAGGGCCTCTTAAAGCTTCCCGAGAATTGAAGGAAATGGTTAAAGCTTTGCATGGTGCTGGGATAGAGGTGATCATATACTTCTCTCCCTCATATTCAGGAGCACATATTTTCTTTGGCTTGTTTTAGTTTCCTGATTGAGAGTCTAAAAGACAAGTTATTATTGTATGGTAAAGCTTATACTTTGTGCAGGTTATTTTGGATGTTGTCTATAATCATACTAATGAGGCTGATGATGCCTATCCTTATACCACTTCATTTCGTGGCATAGATAATAAGGTAATTTCACACTTTTGTACGTGTTATTAAAACTCACTAACTTGTTATGTATCTAGAATTCCAAGTAAGAAGAAATAATAAAAGCTTATAAACTGATCACGAGCTATACTTGTTTGACAAACATCATCTATTTGCATGAATCTATTACAAGAACAGTTTTTTGTTCGCTCGTGTGATTTTGTGTGATATGTGTGCAGGTCTATTACATGCTAGATCCTAAAAACAAAGGCCAGCTGCTAAACTACTCAGGCTGTGGTAATTTACAAATTTCTTTGACACCATTCTCCTACCCTCCCTCAATAACTTTTGTAGACATAGAAATCATCTTCTTTGATTCTTCGGATATTACGACTTTCTTTTACACTAAAGAATATATTCGTAATTATACTTCTCCTTTGCAATATCAGATTATTCTTTGATAGTTCCAAACACGTGATCTTAAGAAGCATCTTTTTAATTTGCAATTTGACCCTTACACAATATCCTTTAAATTCCTAATTCTCCATATGCATTCTGTTGTCTGGTGCTGGTCTGTATTTCATTGTGAGAAATCCTTGTTAAGCAAATTTTACCCCAGACATAACAATATTTTGATGCAATTTAGGACTAGAGCACAAATAAGTTATTCCATGATCTGTGATCCGGCAAGAGCCAACATAGAGAGATTGAAGTCCACCAAGGTGATGATTAGAAGACTGGGGGAGACGGGGTTGTTGCCTGTAGTAGTGGTGCTATCTATGAGTTAGATACTTGGCTAAGATGTGAACTTCATAAACTTTTCAGCTAGCTTGATGAAGTGGATTTCCGACATCATGTTAACTTTTGCAAATAACAAAATAAATAACTGTGGAAGTTATGGACCTTGTAGTCATTTTGTGTATGATTGGCAATGAATTCTCTGGATCTTGAGAAGTTGGCGTCATAGGTTATTTCTAATGGTTTAAAGTTTAAACTGATCCTAATAGTCTTGAAGTCCACTTCAAATGACATTTGTTGTATGATTTTGGGAGGCATGCCTTTTAAATTTGTTCTGCTTTCTCTAAGAATTCTACATTCTTTTCATTTCCAGGAAATACATTAAACTGTAATCACCCTGTGGTCATGGAACTCATCCTAGACAGCTTAAGACACTGGTATGAAAGCAATTCATAGATAATTTCATTATTAACATTGTTCCTAATAACTTTTGTTTCCATTTTGCTATTATTGAAGTTTTCTGGTCATCAATAATTTTGTTTTTATTTTGGAGCAACACATTTTCATTTTGATGTTTGTATCATTGGATAATTAATTTACATCTCCGGTTTTGAGATTTCTTTCTTTTTATCCAACAGGGTTGAGGAGTATCATGTGGATGGTTTCCGGTTTGACCTTGCCAGTGTTCTTTGTCGAGGAACAGATGGTTCTCCACTCAGTGATCCTCCACTTATCAGGGTAAGTAATATATATATATATACCGATTCATATAGGTTGTGTTTGGTGGGCCATATAAAATCAAATTGTCCTTTGCTTCTTTTGGCACTACTGTTGAATATGATAACTTGATATTGGGATATATTACACCTAATTAATGAAATTACTGGCCCATGCATGCATACACACATGCTTTGAATAACATAATCAATGACTGTTGATACCTAAGAAAGGAAAAAGAATAAAAGAAACTACTTGAACTCTGAACTATTCTTTGTTTTTAAAAGCATTTCTAGAGTCTGTATATGAATTCAGAAAGACTATGGAAGTTTTCTTGGGTGCATAAAACTTTGCCAATATATGGCAGATCCATTTTAGTTGGTCTTAAAACAAACTGAGAATAGGCTAGGGAATATTCTAATCTTTCTAGTTACTTATATACAGTGTGGCAAGCATAGCCATAAAAATATTAATGCAAATATGGTTCTTTGTGTGATCTGTGGAGATTTAAAATATATGTTGTGTTATGGATATCTTTTTGATATGAGAAGAAAGAAAGAAAATGTACCATGTCATTTCCTTATGTGAAGCCTAAATATTACTAGTCCACCTAGTATTCAGAAGTGAACTAAATAATATTACATTCTGTACAATTGATGTTAAGTGAGATGACATATCAAAAGATAGAAATTATAGAATTACTGACACTGACCATGGTACTTTAATCAACAAAAATCGATTGCGTGGTTTATCTATAATATGTATATGCACTTCGAATAACCCTTAAATGTTATTAGTTCCAAGAAATAGCAGTTATAGCATCAATTAATGACATTTAAATAGCAATATCATCCAACGAAAGAATTTTTTCTGCTGGTTTCTTATACAGGTATTTGATATGACCTTGTGTGATGCTAGCTACCTTCATTAGAGGTTCCTTGCTGTATTTATACTGATGCGGGTTCCTCTATATTGCAAAATGATAGTCTATGTCAAGAGTTTTTTCTTGAAATTACGACAATGGGCTTTTTTAACAGATTACAATCTTCAAATTTTGTATTTCTTTTTAGGCATTATAGATATATCCTTATTTAATATGGACTCGGCAATTTGAGTGCAATTTTGTGTCAGTAAATTGATAATTTAACTTCTCTATTGCATAGCATATAGGGTTTTTGCTTTATTTTACATTATTTGTAAGGAACTTTTAGCATGATTCAAATTTTCCTTTTTGAACAGGGTCATTATCAGTTTTACAACTATGTTTTGCGGTAATTCGTTACATGTCTTGTGTTTTAAGTTAATGGTTATGTATATGCTAATTATGCAGAGTGCCTTAAGATTGTTTGACAACACTACATGGAGAATATAAGTGTGATGTGGCATTTAATGTTATCATTGTTTAATGGACCAGGCAATTGCCAAAGATGCTATCCTATCAAGGTGTAAAATTATCGCGGAACCTTGGGATTGTGGTGGCCTTTACCTTGTTGGGAGTTTTCCAAATTGGGATAGGTAATGTTGCTTCCTTCATTATCTTGTATCTGTAAAATAGCGGTTGCAGATGATAACAAAATTCTTCTACTACTTTACCAATGGTTATCTGAATGCCACTGCTATATCATTGTTCCTATTGAGAACATATAACACTTGCCTCTCCTGAGGCAAGGTCTGTGAAGTCCTAGGACACAGAAGAGAGGTGTCCACAATTTTTTGAGACCTTGGGAGAACTTGTGGGATTCTTTGTTGTTTTATTTTGTTTGATGATATATTGCTCTAACATAAGACTACAATTAGACTACATAGGGTTATAATATCAGTGGAGTTTCAGGAAGCAGCTCTTGAGCTTCGAGTGCATTGTTTAGTTTTCTTGCAATTGATGATTTGGCTGCTCAAGTTCTTTTATTATCTGGGAGTCCTTTTTATATGTCAAAACAATGAAAATTTGTTATTCTAATATTATAAATGGAAGTTACGGTTGGGTGTGAACAATGTGAATGATAATTTGAGATATGGTGTTGAAGTGGTGACAATGTCCCACGTTGGATAAATATAAAGAGATGGGTTACGTACAGTGGTGGAAACCAAACTCTATTTTTAAGGTTGACCTTTTATTATGGAAGCGCAAGTCATTATCATATATGTAGGCCATTATTGAAAATTAACAGGGTATGACAACAGGTTTTGATCTTGACTTTGTCTCAAAGGTGTCCCGTTTATGTTGACTTCCTCTATGGTCTCCGGTTCACTTGAAAAAGGTCAAGTTTTGATCTTGAACTTGTCCCATTTATGTTGTCTCCCCATGTGGTCTCCTGGTTCCTTGTAGAAGGACATGCCTACAATGAAATAAAAATGCGAGATTCGCACGTAATGGCGAGTGTTGAAGTGGTGATAGAATCTCATATTTTATATATATAAAAGAGATGAGTTACATATAATGGTGGAAGGCAAAATCTAATATTAAACTTGATTCAAACTCAAAAGCTTAACTTGTAGGTGGATGACTCAACTGGTAAATCAAGTGATGACATGCTTCTCATTTTTTTACAATGTGGGATTCCTAAACACTCCCCTCCCGTGCTAATTAGAATAAGCTCTAGTATCATCTTAAACTTCACTCCAACTCAAAAGCTTAGCTTGATAGGTGGAGCACCCAACTAGTATATCAAGTAACGACATAGTCCACATTCTTTCAATGTGAGATTCCTTAACACCTACTATTAGGATTGACCTTTCAGTAGTGTAAGCCCCAATCATTATATTTATTCCATTATTTTAATTTAACCTACAAAACCTATGATCTTTTGAGTTAAGGGTTCATGATATTAGGGAGATAAGTCCATTGGAAAATTAAGAGCTTAACAAACCACTTCTTGGACTTATGAGCTTTGAATCTTGTTATTCTGTGACAATCATCATGTTCAGGTGATTAAATGGTCTAAAGTTGTCATGTTGTGTGCTTGAACGGGTGTTGAGCTCGGTCCTTTCAGTTACTTAACCACAGAAGTGTTTGATATTTTGGTACCTTACCTCCATTATTTAATTCCTTCTAATGTAGGTGGGCTGAATGGAATGGAAAATATCGTGATGACATAAGAAGATATATAAAGGTGATACTAATCAGAAATAATCTGCCTTGCAATATACCCTTGTTGTCTTGAAATGAAAATGGTGGCTGCAGAAAATTTTCATATTTATAAAGATAGTGGCAAAGATAGTGGCATTGCATACCATGTGGTTGCTGGCTCATGTTTTTCTTATTAATTTGAACATTCTTCATACTTTGGACTCTCTTTTTTGTGATGTGTATTATACATGTTTCACTGTTTTCCTTTGGAAAAATTGAAGTTTCAGATTTTTACTACTCTACATCATCTTGCTGGATGTTTGTCATGGTTAAGGGAGAAAAAGTCATCAACTTACTATCAAATATCAATATTTCTTTCTTACCATGTCTGAATGTGTATAACACAGGGTGATGGTGGTATGAAGGGGAGTTTTGCAACTCGGGTCTCTGGTTCTGCCGACTTATTCAATGTAAGCAATATGAATACATGAATATCATTATTTCCCAATAATTTGTGAATTGTGACTAACCATTTTGACATTCGTGTTTTTTGTTTTATTATTTATAAGCTACATTATCGACAAGGACTTTATTTGTTATTATTGGATAGGATTAACACACCACAATGTTTTGGAATAGGCATTAATCATGAAAATGGGATTACTTACCTATGAATCTTCTTCCATCAATGAAATTGGTGGACATTAGATTGGTAATAAGATCCTTGTCAATATCCAGCTTGTTTGCTGTGACATGGAGCTAAAATATTGTGGTGTTAGCTCTGGTCTTATCTAGGATATAGTTCAGCTTTGAAGATTAGGGTGTTTATGACTTGTAAACAGAGGTGTTCACAATTGGTGTAAGATTTAGAGATGAATAATTCGTATATAGTATTTAAATGAATACATACATATATATTCACAATGGAGGATCTAAATTAGGAAGGGGATTATAAGCAATTCCTTAAATTACAACCTATTCAATAGATTTTCTATTATACACATTTCCTTATTATGTGACACCCCCAATCAACTTGGAGCATAGATGCTAATCGTGCCCAACTTGGTACAAAGATAGTCTACCCGAGCCTCATTTAGATGCTTTGTAAAAGCATCTCCCAATTGTTCTTCGGTCTTTGGTCTTCACATATCCAGTAGAGACCAAATTTGTTGTATCTTCTCACGAAAAATGACAATAAATTTCAGTAGTTTTTGTTCGTTCATGAAACCCGGGATTTGAAGCAAATGAAGAGCAACTTGGTTATCACACCATAGCTTAGCTGACATTGAAACTGTAACCCCAACTTCTTTTAAAAGATGATAGATCCATATCATCTCGCATACCAATTGGGCCATAGCTGTATATTCTGTTTTCGCACTGGAGTGAGATACAACATATTGTTTCTTACTTTCTGTTAAAGTGAGTATAAAGTCCCACATTGATGGTGCTAAAAGTAATTGATTATTAAGTCCCACATCGTATAAATATGAAGTTAATTAGCTAAATATAAAGCCTGGTTTTGATCTAGATTTGGCCCGAAGGTGGCCCGTTTATGCTGCCTATGTGGGACACTTTTAGTCACCAAATCTCGGGTTTCATGAACAAATGAACGAAACATCAAATCTAATAGACTTAGTAAAATCAACATAAAACAGTACTCATAGGATGGAATTAAGGAAAATATGATGGGAAATACTTTTGAAGCACATGGTATAAAATATTTACCCAAACAAACGAGACTTTTCATCTGAGGCTGAAGTGGGGCACAGAAAGTATGTGCTTCTCTTAGCTAGAACTGAGCATCAAATTATCTCTTAGTTTGGAAGAAATGTGTTAGTTTTGCGGTTATCTACTTATGGATGTTATGGTTATGTTTTTTTGCTCATTTTTGTAGGTGAATAAACGCAAGCCTTATCATAGCGTTAATTTTATCATTGCACATGATGGGTTCACATTATACGATCTTGTTTCATACAACTCCAAGGTATTGATATGGTTTGAAGTCATTATTTTATTTTATTTTTCTTTAATCCTATTCATGCATTCCTTACCTTATTGATTGAGTTGTGTAGCATAATGAAGCTAATGGAGAGGGTGGCAATGATGGGTGCAATGATAATTTTAGCTGGAATTGTGGATATGAAGGTAGGGTGAAAGTTTTATTAGTTACTTCCTCATATTTTGTTATTTAAGAATTCATACTTTTGAACATGGACGGATCTAGAATGTTTGGTCAGTGGGGGCAAATTAAAATTATTAATGAAATCCTGAAAGTGCCCGTGTGTTGTATTTTTATTTTTAGAATTTCTTGCTTCCTGCATATTCCTTTTGTTCTACTCTTTCTCATGTGTAAGTGTGGATGGGTGCTGGGACTGACCAGATTATGACTGGGTCAATCCGCACTTGTATTCAAAATGCTAGAGCTAGTTGTGCTTTGTAATTAATAGAGTGATCTTGTCTGTAGGGCTTTTCTCCATTACTGGCCAGAGAATTTCTTGATGTAGAATTTGCTTTACATATTGAGATCTAGCAAGCTATTCCAATTTTATTTGTGTTTATGGAACAGGAGAAACTGATGACTCTAATGTTAAAGCCCTACGCTCTCGACAAATGAAAAACTTCCATTTGGCGTTAATGATATCTCAGGTAAATTGGTAATAGTAACTGAAACATATATTTGAGGCACTCAAATCAGTTAGTCTAATCTTCAATATTATGTAACTGAACTCCACTTATTGTTCACTTTAAATTTGATGTTAATTTTAAAATGCACATGATTCCTTCAATTTTGTGTTACCGACTGTTGTAGTTGGGAAGACTTTGTAAGTATTGAGTTATTTCATTTCATAACATATGCAAATATATATATATATTTTTTTTTTTTGTGTAAATTTTTCACCTTTATTTCTGCTTCTTCTAAGTTTAACATTCTGTACAACATCCGACTCGAGTTACTGTTCATCTGTACACAGTTGCTTTAGTCTTTTGTAAATTTTATGTTCCTAGCTACCGCATCTGTCTTCTGTAATTTTTTTGTTGCTAGTTACAACATCCGACTTGAGTGCATCAGTACTAATAATATAATTATGGAATTGAATCGAACCAGGGAACTCCAATGATGCTGATGGGAGATGAATACGGACATACACGCTATGGAAACAATAACAGTTATGGGCACGATACTGCTATTAATAATTTCCAGTGGAAGCAAGTAAGCCTGTAATTTCCACATCTTTTTTTGTCTTATGATGTCAACTCAGATAGTGACCAATGCATGACCTATTGGTTAACATAGTTGGAAACAAGGAAGAATAATCTCTTCAGGTTTTTCTCAGAGGCGATAAAATTTCGGCAGACACATCGTGTATTTTCTCACGAGAACTTTCTTAGCAAGGTAATTATCGTTTTGCATGTGTCTTATTTCTGCATTTTCCTTTTCCAAATGTAAGCATTCACATTTGCAAAGCTCATAAAATAGTTCTTACTTTTTTCAGAGTGATGTAACATGGCATGAGGATAACTGGGGCAATTATGATAGCAAATTCCTTGCATTTACGTAAGTTGTGCGTTTATCATTAGTGGAACATGAATAATCTAAACAATTTTTTGCCATCATAGTTATTGTGTGACAGGAGAGCCCACAATATCTTCATTGTTTGACGCTATCAATTTGCTTCCCTGTCAATTGATAAGTCAGAAGAATGTTGACATTATATCATTCCACGTTTTCTTTCTTTCTTTCGCTCTTCTTCTTGTATATTTTAATTGTATTTGATTTCTAGAGTAAAAGTTTTAGTTAAACTTATAATCGTTGTATTCTTTATTGAATCCTACAGAGGATGCAGGAAACTATTTGACCACATTTTATTTGATTTTAAACCACTGATGTTATAGAATGAGATAGATGCCAGATGAGTTTAGATAATAAATGAAATTGAACTGTGTGCCTCACAATATTATGTTTCAAATTTTGAGTGTGATACATAGATGCTGAGTGTATCTGTTTAAATATCTGTTCTGCAGGCTTCATGACAGTAACGGAGATATATATCTAGCATTCAATGCTCATGACTTTGCTGTTAAAGTTGCAATACCTCCACCAACCCAACAGAGGCGCTGGTGTCGTGTGGTTAGTAGTTTATTTCTCTTATATGATATGCATGCAAAGTTTTTCTTCTTCAGTTTAGTGTTCATCTGCATGAAAATGGAATATGCATAAGTTAAATGCGGTACTTGAAATCATTGCATTGTTTCTTGACGACTTTATGTATCCTTCTAAAATTAGCAAACTACCAAACAGTTCCAATTACATCAAAAAAGTTATAACTGCTTCTTGTGAGAAGAATGTTTATAGAAAAACAAAGTAGGAATCACTAAAGCCAATGTTGTTTGGCATTATTATTAGCCTTGCTTCTGCATGATGCTCTCAATATGCTTACGCCTGTCTGTCGATTACTTGATAAAATCCAAGTTCTTGTCCAACAATTCTTGTTGAATTGCAGGCGGACACTAATCTCGAGTCACCTCATGACTTCACTCCCGAAGGGGTTCCAGGCATTGACAGCACTTATAATGTGGCTCCCTTCTCATCCATTATGCTCGAAGCAAAGTTGTGACATCACAAAAAACGTCCTACAGATAATATTTGGTGATCTCGTTCTGGTGACACACAGTTGGACTCCGGTAGGAGATTTGGGGTATGTTCAATCTTTAGATTACAACGGTCTTATAGCTCTACATGAAAGGCAGATATTTCAATATGCGCGGAGTTTGTTTAACTAAATTTAGACTGTTGAAGACTTGGAATCCACCTATAAAAAAAAATTGCATACAATAAGATTTTAGGTAGTGTACTTGAATTGGCTATATACATGTACCCTAAATTTAGACCTCAATACAAGTTCTGAACATGTAAAGGAGTTGTTTGTTGCACCACAATGAATATTATGATGATGGATATGTGCAAAGGTAAGAAACAAGTAAGTAATATCCTTGTCTTGAATATTATTTTTCCTTTGTTCTTTTTATCAACAAGCGTGAAAAAACCAACACTTGAACATGAGAGCTCGATGGAACAAGTGAAATTAGCCACTTGTCTTACTGAGTGCTTGTATCTGGAACAGTCATTTGTAAAATCCTCAGATGTAAGTATAGTGGTGGGTATCGTATGGGTTGCAACTCATAAGATGAATCGCATGTTTCCAGTTTTGACGATGCTGTGAATCAATGATTCGAGCCTTTGTTTTTGTAAGCTATACTATTTGGGTTGGTATTGCCAAATGTGATGTGGAAGAAGGTTCCTTCCTCTTTATTATTTACTTGATGTTGTAACAATAATAGTGGTCCTCTCTGTATGCAGAGAATCCATATTCTCTGCATTTACGTCCGAGCGTTCTTAAACTGATAGATTGATCATTTATTTCAGGGAGAATTGTTGTGTTGGTAATTGATAATTGATTGTATCTCACCGAAAGAAGCTTTTGTTGAGTCATTCCTATGTTTCATAGCTACTCTTCCAATGTAAAACAATCGATTACAATGGTATGGCCTGTATGGGCATTCTAGTTATACTATAGATTATTATTGGATTTTCAATGTAAATGCTATAATGTAACTCAAACTTTATATGTGGCACATGACCGCTATATCGGCTCTCTCTTAAAAGATCAAACACTCCAACTAGAACACAGTTTTTGGAGTCTCCAAGGACTTCATGCCAACAACCGGCCCTCAAGTGTCACCCCACCACTCTCTGGCAATATCATTCTCGTCCTTGACAAATTTCTTCCAACTTCTCAATTTTGGTCTCATGTCACAGCTTCATGACCAAAGTATTAATACTCAAAATTCTTTGAACCACACTTTCAATCTCATGCCATAACCTTACTCTAAACGTCATGATATTCAATGAATAAGCTACTCAACGACGAAGAACAAGATAAACGAAAGGGAGCTCATTTTCAGTCTCGTGTCGCGACAATGCTTCACCATGTCGTGATATTATATCATGATAGTCTTCATACTTGTCAACAAAAGAAGACTCATACTCTGTCCCATGACGCAACGTTTGGGTGACCATGATCCTCGATGATAGATGAGAATTGTCAACAAAGAGTGCTCCAACTTAGAGATCCTTACTTTTGTAAGCTCAACCTTGACGAACTCTACTTCGAAGAGCCCGATTACGTAGAGCTCAAATGGAGAACTTATCTTCATTACTCAATATTTTTCTCCCACGAGGAGCTCCAAGACTCCAAGGAGGGCCACAATATATACTCAGCTCCCACAAGGAGCTTCTCACTCCGCCTCACTTGTAGTGTAAGTGTCACGAGGAAAGCTCTTCACCTTTTTCAATGTCCGTGTCTTGTTGGGTTATCTCAAAGGTCCTATGACTCACCGAAACACTACAAGACGTCTTGAACTACTCAGAATCTAGGTTGCTACTTGAAAGATTTTGATCCTTCTCGAGATGCTCGAAAGGCATGTGAGAGCTCACAAGTTTTCTCCGCATCCTCGAAAGGCATGCTCGGGAAGCCAAAACCCATTCCTCATGCAAACCTCAAAGCAAAACTCACATTAGCAAAAACCAACCACACAACGACATGTGACCGAAATAATTGTGTATAAATACTCCATTCTTGGTAAAAGGAAAAGACTGACATTTATAACACTTAAGACATTCTCACTTTATGAATCTCTCTAAATTCTTTCTAGATTTTATTTTTTTCCAGTTGAGATCTTTATTCTCATGTTTGAGGTGGTGTTTCACCAAGATCCGAGAAGCTCTCAAGATATAGACTAAGAACATTTTTAGGAAAACTCTCAAACACATGGACGAGACGACACACACATTCTAGTATGTCAACATGATCGAGTCAAACAAGGCGCTTCAACTGACTTCATTTTCTAGAACATCTTGAAAGTCATCGTTTCTTTAACCTCGTATGAAAATCGAAAATGGCCCCTAGAGATCAAAGCTCTCCAAGATGCGATCTCTCACATCTCATTTTGGGATGCATATGTATCTATAATGTACTTCAAATAGGGTATTATTTACTAAAGACAATGTTAGAAAAAAATATTTACAAATATTTAATCTTTCGTTCTACCCTAAATATTATCTACTAAAGACAATGTTAAACAAAATATTTACAAATATAATTAAACAGTTATTTAATCTTTCGTTCTCTAATATACATTTTGTGCATTGTGTACATGTAACAATGTTTTGTGCATTGTGTAGTTTTGTTTTTAAAATTTTCAGTTAATGACTTAATGTTTACGTGTCATTTGTATTAATATATACTACTAATTGTCACTTAACGAAATAGTTAACTCAAACCAACTATGTATTAGTTTACTTTATATTTCAAAGTTTGTGTTCTAAATTGATATTTATAAAATTTCGAGTGTCAGATTGAGCATTGTGGTAAAATTTATAAATTATTAGTTACATTATTCCTTAAATTTATAACTCACCATACTTAGATTCAACATACCACTAGCCACAACCGCTGCATTAAGTGCTTGTTTGGGAACTCATGTTTCCAAAAGGAGAAGGAGTAGAATGTGGTAAAAGGAGGTAAAAGGAGCTTTTGAATTTATCGACTTTTGGACAATTGTTTGGTAAAATAAGTTGTAAAAGGAGATTGAAAAGGTGTTTGAAATTGTAGATTGTTTGGTAAAATATTTTGAGAAGGTCTTTTGAAAGTGTAAAATTACGAATATAACCTTAGTTATAAAATATAATAATTAAACAAATATATATATATATACACACACAAAAGGGTCATACAATGCTTATCTCATGGGCTTCCCAAACACATTGTAAGAAAATCAAATTAGCCCAAATCTGGTCACGGGCTCACAATAATACAGTCAACTTACTTAACTTAGAGTCAACCTACAAGTGGAAGTTGACCTACAACAATAAAGGTCGACCTTCAAACTATAAAGTCGACCTACAAGTGGAAGTTGACCTACAACAATAAAGGTCGACCTTCAAACT
>JAYMTE010000560.1:0-17202 GCA_036897545.1 Pelargonium fulgidum
TGTACTTGTTCCAAGGAAAACTTTGCTGAGGTTCCATTACATGAAGTCACTACTAATTCTGAACCCCAAGAGAAGCTGGGAGGATTTGAATATAGTAATGTTGAAGAGGTTTGTTAATAGAAACTATACTTATATTGAGTTTGAATGGTTTTAGTATTATTTTGTTCTCTGGTGCTAGCTTACTTGTTATTCTAGAATGCCTGTTTAGTAGTATTTTTAATAATGAATTAGTTTTGATTTTCTTCCATGCAGGATTTTTTCATAAATTAGTTGTTCTCACCCCTAATTTAATTTATTTTTTTTGCCATCCTGCTGCATAAAATATCATATATAAATTATTTTGCTAAGTATCATATATAAATCATTTGAGCTGGAACATTCCCAAATGACTATCACAAATTCCTTGTGATGTGTCTCATAGGGATCATAGATTGCAGTTATCCTGTTTTGGTTTTTTTTTTTAATCTTATTCTTCTTGTTTTAGTCCATACTAAAGTAATTTGGTTGTGTGTCAAAGGTAAACACAGGGGCTTCTTCTGGTTTGAATGAATTGGAGTCTATTAACAATGACCCAGTATCTGATGCAAGTGTAAGGGAGAGTCCATTCGCAATTTTAGCATTTTTCTTTTGAGGACCTGCTTGTCATGAGGACTTTTTTCTTGAATGTGCAGGTGCGAAGTTCTCACATTGGTGTGGTACATTCTGCAAGCCTTAGTGAAGAAAACTCTATCTCACAGAATCATCAGGTGGGAAAGTTGTACAGCTCTGTAATTTTGGGATAATGTGTTATATTCATCATATATGACAGCCGTTTCATGGTATTATCAGAATGGCTTGGGATCAGATGTAAGTGTAGACCAGTTCATATGCCAACAGCATGCAGGTGTACCCTCAAATGGGGACAATGCAGAAGATATAAATGAGTCAAAATATGTGGGAACTCGCGATTCTTCTCCTAATGTGTACACAACAGGTTCGGTTTTTGGACAGATCTAAGTAAATTACTTGGTGCTCAGCTGGCTTCGGAGAGTCAACATATCTGTTAAATTTTAATAATTGGGCTACATATAATAGGTGGGGCTTCCCATACTTAGTAGGGTTTGGCTTCCATTATTATATGTAGCTCATTTACTTTCTAATTTTCCAATGTGGGACTTTTGATCACCCACTTCAACATCCCCTCACGTGCAAGCCTGCAGCAGAGGTGCCTTGTGCTGAAATTTAATTATTTAATTAGGGCGCCTGCATCAGGACTCGAACCTGTGACGTTTAGGTCACCAAGGCTCTGATACCATGTAGTGAACCAACTCAATTAAAAGGTTAAGCCGATAGTTGAATGCCCAATTTAATTTTTATAGTGAATAATGTTAAACTGAAAAACTTGGCTTCTCTTTTTTATTCTCCTAATCATTTACACATAAGATGGTTTGATTAGTAATGGAAGATCTAGCTGTCAAGGATCACTATATTCTTCAAAACATTTGTACATTTCTTCAGTGAGCCTTGTTTACTGATAGCTTACAGTTCTGGGTGTGCAAGAGAATTTTTCACTATTTTGTTAGTTCATTGTTTCATTACGATTTCTTGTTGTAACTGACAAATTCACATATTTCAGAGTTTGTGGTTAGCTCTTGTCAGTCTCCTGTTGTTGTTAGCGACAGCAAAAGTTCAAGAGTTGAGGTGGATCACCTAGCTAGTGAGGAGCACATAGTTGAACTTTCTGTAAGATTCTGTGTTTAAATTATAACCTTGTTTATTTATTTCTTCACTGAGCTCTTCTAATATCTGTCACTTGTTTTGGTTTGGTGCATTAGCTTATCAACTTTATTCAGGTAATAAATATATCCAGGCTGCGTGCGTGAATTGTCATTATGTATAACTCAATAGTGTAAAAATTGTACAAAAGTTGGAGTGAAATTTAGTTAGGAATTAATACATAATATGGATCTTTAATTGTAAATTGGAGATATGATAAAGAAAGGTAGTTATTGAAAAAAGAATAATTTTGCAACCTTAAGTTATCCAACACAGGGTGTTTACATATTTATGTTGCATATCAGCCACTAGCTTAATTTGGTGTGGGTTCTACAGAGTAGAGAATGTACAATTGAAAATTTGGGTTATTTGTAGACATTCACATTAGGAATAATATGTTTTAAAGTTCGAATGGATTTGAACCCATTGACATGAGCAAGATTCTTATGCTAGTGTAAGTCAGATTGACATTGTACTCATCCTTTTTCATTTATCGAACTGCTTGTGATAGAATTTTTTTTTTGAGGATCTTCAGGTGAGAAGTTCCAACATTGATGTCATTCTTTCTTCAAGCGTTTGTGATAAAAATCCTAACCTGCAGAATCATCAGGTTTGGAAATTATAATTTCAAATAGAGGTATGTTTTTATGTCATATGACAGTTTCTTATAATATTTGCAGAATGGCTTGCAATCAGAAGTAATTGATGGACAGGGCATAGATCATGTAAGCTCATTCAGGAATGGAGACAGCATAGAAGATACCGATGAGTCAAAATGTTCCGGAACTGATAACTGTTTGCAAGATGTGGATGCTACAGGTATTATTCAAAAAACATTTATACCTTTTTATGCTTCATTTCTTGTTCTGTGTCTGAAATATTAAGAACCCAGGCTACCAGACATGTCCCACATAATACATAGAAGATAATTATTAAGTTGAATTGATGCAATTGGTGATTGAATAGTCACCTTCGATAGGAAAAGGAAGTGTTTGAGAGTAACTATAAGCTGTACGACTTAAATTTGCCTTTATGTGATTATTCACATATTTCTTTATTGTGATATGGTTGGATGTGGTAATATGTTAAGACTGTTAGTTCATTCTTTCCTTATGGTTTCTAGCTGCAACTAACATATTCGAATCTTCCAGAGGTTTCCACTTCTCAGTCTCCTGTGATTGTTAGAGATGACTGCAGTTCATCAGCAGAGCTGCAACTAACATATTCGAATCTTCCAGAGGTTTCCACTTCTCAGTCTCCTGTGATTGTTAGATATGACTGTAGTTCATCAGCAGAGCTGGATCAACCACCTATTTTGAAGGATGATGTTAAACTCTCAGTAAGTTTCTCTGTCCAAGTATTATTAATCTTTGTTTGGTTGAATCATTAATTCATTATCAATCATCCTATATGGTGATTTGAACGCACTAACATATATGCTTCTAGCTCTAGAGAAAGAACTGAACATAGATACGTAAGTGGAAAAGAACAGGGAGAGATCAAACTAGGGAATGAGATGTAGAAAGAGATGAGAGTTTCCTATCTACAATTGAGTCAATTTTTTTACTATTTTTTTAGTGCCAACAGAAGCTCAAATGTAAAATATAGTCTTGTATAAAACTATTGACTCTTCGCATTTTAGGAATATCATTCCCGATTCCAAAAGCAACCAAAAGATTATATAACATTTTGAAGTTCGTAATCATCAAAATTGTACTGCAATGTCTTGCCATCTCTGCTTTTGCTATATATTCCTTGAGAGTTGAGACACTGCAGCGTTAGTTCATTATTTTCCCTCTTCTTCTTTAAGGAACTGTGCTGTTGCTCCTATGTTTTCCTTCTCCTAATTCTATCTCTTTTCATTTATAGGTATCATCAGAGCCACCATTTTCATCAAATGGTGATGTTGTATTTACTCAAGGATGTGAAGTTGTTCCCAAAAGTGAAACAAGGCTTGATACATGCAAATCAATTCAAAAGAAGCCAAAAAGGTCAGTTGGGTGCATATCGTGCTAAACGTTTGACCATGACACAAGCTACAGTTTCCTTTTGAGATGGATATAAGTCACTGTATCTTTTTCTTGAATTGATGTCTATATAATATTTTGAAATCAGGAAACTTTTGCCAGCCGCATCCGTTTTACTAAGGGAAGTCAGTCCTTTGGACGTTGATGATGAGATTGAGAAACCAAAGGTCAGTCCTACATGTTTACTCAATTACTCATAAACACTTGTTTCAAGGTTGACCATATTATCTAAACTCGATCTCTGTTTTCTTTGCTACTGTCATGCACACATTGTGCATAGGAATATCTGAATCACCAGAAAAGGTGTGAAATCTCCATAAAATAACCAACCAGCCATGTTTATGCTAAAGTCTTGGTTGTTGAACTAAATCAAACTAGTTGTACTGAATATAGCAAGACGAGCATAAATTCTTTAATCATATTCAATGATTTACCTATAATGTTATCTCCTGTGTTGAAACTAATTTGCAGGGAAATAGAGGTGGAAGAAAAGTTGGTGCTGAAGGAAGAGAAATGACGCAGGGTAGCATCTCTCTTATGCGCTTGCTTAAAGACAATCTTCGTATATAATAGTTAACCCTTATTTTTATAGTCATTTTGCTATGTACATACATACATACATGCATCATTTTGCTTCTTTTTGGCTCTCTGAAAATGAAGCCCTATTTTTGTGCTGACAGGCAGTGACCAGCCTGTGTCTGTCTGTGTGGAGTAAATACTTTTTTACATTATACTTTTGTTAAACAAAAATTAGTGTTCATTTTCTTATTTTTGTAAAGATTAAAAATAAATTAGTTATTGTCAGAAATCTTTGAAATTTAACATATTCAAGAGAATATGATATTTATTGGTGATTCATGTGCTACTAACTTATAACAAAATTATTTTGAAACAATTTTTGTCAAAATAGTGAAAACTAATGCATTAATCATGATGTTATATGTTCATTAACTTTTATGGAAAAGAGCAAGTTTTATGATGCTATTTAGCAATTGACTAGATGTTGTATCCTCATGCAAGCAACTTGAAGATTGTAAAATATCATTTCCATTTTAATCTTCACTATTTAACAATTGGCTACCTAAAAGAAAAAAAAAACAATTGGCTTGTATTGCATTTGCATGTGTGAGGTTTTGGGTGGAAATAAGGACAGCCCAAGTAGTTTAGCAATTTATTGGATTTTAGTGATGATACTTTGGGTTTGAAGAGAAATGGACCTAAAAGGTTCAACCCATATTAATATTATTAAGAAAACAAGTGGAGCACCTCCTTGACTCTATACATTAGTCATTTATCTATACTTAGGGGGACACTAGCTTCTATATTTATTTTTTGTACACTAATAATTAAAATAAGGTGATTGAGGTCCCCTCTCTAAAGTCTAAACACTCTTAAATCTCCACCAAACCCTTTAGAAAAAGTCAAATGATGATGCTTGATTCATATGATTCCAACAAAGAAAAGCTATGTCTCACGTTTGGCCCCAAACATGTAACCTAGTCAAATCAACTTATAAAAACATAACTTATATGACTCAAAGATATCCTTCAATTGGTCAGAAATAATACCATCATGTTTTTTCAGTTAGTATTTGTAACAAAGTTGTTCTTTTTGGGACATTCCAAAAGGGGGAAAGTAGCAAGGAAATTATGTTTCATGACAATCTACTATGTTAACATGATGCTACGATATGTAGATATTTAGTGTCTCATATTTACTCCTTTTTTGGAACTAGCATGAATTACCATCATTTTATCTTAATATATATTAGAATATATTTTAACTACATTAATAGCTATACTCTTGTTATCTTATTTTTATAAGTAATGTGATTTTTGGTCTTTGTATAACTATATGATGGTGTTTGAAAAATTATGAAGTAAAACAATAAATGACAACTCGGCATGTGGCGCCCAAGCGTCATGCGACTCCATCTAAATAAACCAATCACCTCAACAATGTTGAAGAGCGCGTGAAAGAAGACGTATTTCTCCCTCAATCAAGAAGGCTCACCAGAGTGAACATGCGGGAAGACGATGACCCCCACACAACAACCGATCCCAAACGGCGACCAGAACGGCACAAAAATTTTATCTTTCACGTTCAACCGACTTGACCCAAACAAATCTCCATCTCTTTCATCCAAGTCATGTTAGCCGCTCCTTGTTCAAGAAACACAGAGGAGCCCATGTTCGGGACTTAATAAAGGTGTCGTAATTGGGGTTAAGGAAAAGAGCAGCACACATTTCACCAATTGTCCTCCCGATGCTCTTGACAACACCAAATGCACCTTGACCGAGAACAAAAATGATACACACGTCGCTCCATTGGTGCTCTATTTCCCCTTTGTGTTACACCATTTCACCAAATACACTAATGACGAGACGAAAACGAGGAAATGGACACCATCCAAGTGTTATTTTAGTTCTTCAATATTATGTATTAGTGTAAGACTTTTAATTATTAGGGTCTTAGTATTGATATACCAACACACATGCAGAAGAAATCACTAAGGTTCCCGCCTCGTCGATTCGTTTTTAAGGGCCCACCTTACTGAGACACCACCAAGTCAAACGAGACGTATTGACTGATTTCATTGTCCAAAATTATTTGAAAATATTTGTTCTCTTAACCTCGTACGACAACAGACTATGTCCCCGTTATATCCAATTTCTTCAAAACGCAATTCCTCTCCTCCCATCCGAAAAAGCTTATGGATTAGATTGTCATCCCTTGTTACAATTAGAAGGCAAGGAAGGATCGTACTCGTAGAGAGCATTTGGGCCAACCCGGTGCTTGGATTCCAAAATCCCCGACACACATGACAGTTGTGACTCACTGATGTAGATTGAGGACCCACCGACAGAATCCAAACCCGGATCCATCCAAACCCAATAATAGTTCACTGGTATCTATCACACCCGACTCGGAGCACCGCGCACGCTTTGCACGTGTTGTGACCCAAATGCGAACTAAAATCGACCAGAAAATTAAAGAGAGAGAATATAGCAAAAACGAAGAAGAAACGTTGCTCTCTCTGCTTCGGAAAAAGCCATAACAGAGGAGAGAGGAGAGGACACAATCTGAGGGTTTTGTCATTCTACAGAGACAACCCACGCGCGCACGCGCCCAGAGGACCAAGACTCGCCAATATCTAGAACCCACAACCTGGAGAGCCGTCTTGTGAATTGGACCTAGGGTTTCTGATTTTGGTTCAGAAACAGGTAATTTTGCTTCTCATCGAATGTAATTATTCGATTTCGTTGCATTTTCGTTCATTTCTCATTAATTTGTCTTGTGTTTCTGGATGTAGGGGTGTTAATTCACCTATTTTGATCACATTAATTGCTCTCAATTTCGTCACTGCTAGCAAATTTTGTTGTATATTCTCAATTTTCGTTATTCCCATTTGCTGAAAGCTAGGGTTTTTGCTTGCTTCCCTCTCTTCTCGTTTTTGAATCTGCTTTTTGTTCTTCCCCTGTTGTAGTTTTTCAGTAGGTCTAGCTATACCTTTCCCCCTTTTTTTTTTTTTTTTTTTTTTTTAATTCTTGTTCAATTGTAGTCTCTTTGTGAATTTTCATTTTTGGTTGTTGCTTGGGATGTTTCAGGATTGACAAACTGTTTGGGGCTGCTGCAATTGGAAAGTTTCAGCTGGCACACAATTGTGAATCAAATAACTGAGTTATATGGTAATTCTAGTTACTTACTGTTGATAACTTTGCTCTTCTTTTTTTTTTTCGAATGGGTGAACTTAAGTTACAATCTTTTTTGTTAATTCATTGAACTTGATTCTGTCAAGTACTCAGCAAATGATAGGGGTTTAGTATTCTTTTGGTTGTTCTCATTAATTTTGTGGCAAAATTGAGTCAGTTTTAGTGATCCCCTTTACAATTTGTTATTTTCAGTTTCTGGCTTTGCTGAGTTTCTGTTTTCATCATGTGGTTTTGCTGTATAGAAGATGAGTTTTTGTTGATGAGATGAATATGGAATGCTATTACTTGTAGGTTGAAATCTTGTATTACAGTATGCTATTACAATTATATTAAACCAAAATTCAATGTTTTATGGGTTTTCATTGAACAGCTTGTGTTTATTACAACCCATAATTTGTAGCTGAGTTCTGTTTTTTTTTTTTTTAGACACAGACATAGCTAAGCTAAAGAAAAAGCACTGACATATAGCTGATGAAAAGTTGTACTTTTTGATTTGACTAGTAAAACACACAAAAAGAAATTGGTAGGTAGCATCATAAATTCTTAATGTCTGGGAAGTTTATCTTTAACATAGTAACCACTTTCCAGTCCCACATCAGATAATACAATGTTTTTTTTTTGGTTGCTATGGTTCTACTAATATATTTTTCATTTTGTGCCAAATTGGTCATTTCTGTTTTATTTTAGTCCCATTCTCCATATAATCTATTTTGTGCCAATTTGATCAGCAGTTACTCACATTGTATAGTGACCGGTTGAAACAAAATGGATACTAAAGGGACAATTTTGAAACAAAAATGAATACTTAGGGGACTAAATTGGAACAAAAATCAAATTTGGGACATATTTGACGCAAAATGGATATTTAGGGTACCATTTCGCAACATATTCCAATGTTGTGCCATCCAATCCGACTTTTAACTCAACTGAAGATATACGTTTTCCTGGGCTTGAAGTTAAAACTGAGGAATACTTTATTAGACCAACTTGATTATCTTATGTTTTAGAAGTTTTATTCCTAAAGTATTGTTTAATTGATTCCAAATATGGGATATTTTATCCATGAAAATTAGAAAATGAGAAGTCAAAGTTGCAAAGTTTGTATGGTTTATTGAGGTTTTATTGCTGTTGCATGTGGTCTTAGTATTCCATGTCATGGAAATTACCGTACTGGCATCCTCTTACTCTTGTATAATTTTCTTAAATTTTAGTTTTCTGTTACGTTGCCAAATTGCTGATAATGAATATGAAGTTGAATTTTTCCAGACCTTGTTATGGCTTGTGTAGTGATTAGTTCATTTAGAAACTCTTAGAAGTAATGAAAACACTATATATATATATAACAGTAAATTGCTTGGTCTAACTTATTGCCAAAATTATTACCGAGTTCCACAAAAGAACATCCTGTTACTGAATACTGAGTCTAAAATGTCTTCCATGCTATGTTTTGCAGGATATCTTGCACATTATTCTGTAGTTTCTTACGTGGAAACAATGTATCAGTATGCTACAAGGACTCTTTCAAAATTTGGAGGTACCTAAATGTTTTTTGAAGCAACATGACGCTTGAAGATTTCTTTACCCTGACTGAGATGAAAGATGGGCTTACAGCCCCAGCTCGAGTTGAAGAGCTAATTGCTGTAATGCAGAAGGAGAAAGATTGTGCTGTGAAGAATATCGGGGATGCAACCAGGCAGTGGTCAGCTGTTTCAAGCACTATAGCAGCCACAGATAACAAGGATTGTCTTGATCTTTTTATTCAACTAGATGGACTCTGGTTCATTGATAGATGGCTCAAGGATGCTCAAAAGTTCGATACTGATTCAAGTGAGGGCTTTGTGGAAGAGGCAATCACTACAATGTTAGCAGCACTTGAGAAACTGCACATAGACAATGACAGGTCAACTGCATCAGGGATCGGGCTTACTGTCAAGAATCTCATTGGTCACAGTAGCTCAAGGATTCGGGATAGAGCTAGAGTGCTTTGTGATCACTGGAAGCAGGGTGGGACTGATAATGCAATTCACCAGGATATTGAGAGAGTTGGGGCATCTGTGGAGGATGTGGTCACAGTAGGTACAAAGGTTTCCATAGGTAGTAAGCCAGAATTTTCAGCAGCTATAGATATCCTTCTTCCAAACGAATGTGCTAAAGAAGAAAATTGTTCAGTAGAACCTATGAGGGATGCAATTACGCCTTCAAAAAGCTCCGGTGGTCTTCAGTCAAAAAATCTTGAAGATGGAGAGAGTCATACTCATAGTAATCATCCCAACTCTTTCGCAAAAGCAGGGGACAAAGATCCAATAACTACCTTTCAAGAAAAAACTTCTACGAGGGAAGAACCTCCAGTATCCACTATAAAAGGAAATGCTTCTATTGGATCTTGTATATCAACTCCAGAGCAGCAAAGTGATGGACAGATTGAAGTTCCAAACACTGAGTCTCGTAAAGATGCAAATAATTCCTCTGAGCAATATTCAGGTTTAAGAGAACTCTCTGCTGGCTCTAGTGGGTTGGAATCTAGAGTTCATTTAGGTGCCAATGTGGCAGATGCAAATGTATCTGCTGGGATACCTGCTCTACAAGACAATGTTGGTGCCAATGAGGTTGAAGGGGTAACTCTGAAATCAGAGCCAAAGAGTGGGGTGGTTGATGTTGGGGTTCCAGATAATTGTAATGCACGGTCTTCTAAGACCGCATGTCAAAAGGCTGAAAGTTGTACTCTGCAAGAGTCACCTGGCAAAGAACATATATCGCCTATACCAAAGGATGCAGGAACTTTATCTTCTAAGATGGAAAATTGCGATTCAACCTTAAGAGATGAGGCTGGTCCTCCTCATTCTGATTCTGAAGGTTTAGATGTATTGATGAAGATGAGGATGGAAGGCTCTGGATCAGCGTATGAAGAAATTGAGCGTGTCAGTGATGCCAATAAGGATCTCACAAGCACTCCCAAATTTGCTAAACCTGAGACTAGAAGTCCTGAGTTTGTTGACAAGAGAAGGCCTGATCTTGAACTTGAGTATGGCATAGTCGATGCACTAGAAGTTGCTCGACAAGTTGCTCAAGAGGTGGAGAGAGAAGTGGTAGATTATAGAGAACCATCCTGCAGCTCTTCTTCAGATAAACCTTCTGAAGGTGAAATTGCACAGCCAGGTAGCCCAGACTATGGGAAGGAAGACCAACCAAATTCAGGCCTTCCAGAAGTGATACTGGCTAGACAAAATCTTTCTTCTGAGGAACATCTGCAAGGGGGAGAGCGCATATCAAAGTCAGACTATTTAGTTACTGAACCAGGAAGTTGTTTACGTGATATGGAGTCCTCTCAGGTTACTGAAGCTGTGCAAGAACCAGAAGCGAATTCAGAGCAAGGAGGCATGTGTGACTTTGATCTGAATCAAGAAGTCTGCTCCGATGATATGGATCGACCAGTGAGTGCCACATCTATCCCTATCTCTGTTGTATCTGCTTCGAGGCCAGCTGTTTCTCTTGGATTACCTGTTGCGCCTTTGCAGTTTGAGGGGAATCTTGGATGGAAAGGATCTGCACTCACTAGTGCTTTTCGTCCTGCATCTCCTCGCAGAATCTCTGATGATGGTGGAAGCAGCAATGGTTCAAAGTGTAGGCAGGGCCTTGATATTGATCTGAATGTGGCTGAAGATGGAGAGGAGAAATTTGGTGATCTCACATCGGGGAAACAAATACAAGTTTCTTTCGCCCTTCCTTCTGGCGAATCTTCTATGGAAGTCTGTTCAAGGAAATCAGAGAGACTCAAATTGGATTTAAATTGTATTGGTGATTATGGTGATGCGCCGTCATCAGATTTTAGGATGGAGGGACAGCTCTTCCACCACCAAAATGGTCACCGCAGCCCGTCTCCAGCTTCATCATCATCATCAATGCAGCCTTCTATGAGGAATATTGATCTCAATGACAGGCCATCTATTCAAAATGATTCTTCAGAACAAGGGCTCTATCACTTTAAGCCTTTCCAAAATGTAAGTGCTTATGGAGGTACCAGACCAGATGATCCTGCCATTTCTATCATGGGAACTAGAGTAGAGGTCAAAAGAAAAGATTTTATTCCTCAGACTATATCTTTATCAAATGGGAAGGGTCCGGAGTTCTCAATGGATGCTAATGTGGCAAGAACTGCGTCTTTTTTGGGTATGGGCCCCACAGTATCATATCAGCATCCCCCTGCTTTTGGGTACAATGGACTTGCAGCAGGGCCTGCATTATCTTTTTCCTCAGCCATGTATGGAGCTGGTGGTCCAATCCCCTATATGGTGGACTCAAGAGGAGCCCCTGTTGTGCCTCAAGTTGTTGGCTCTGCATCAGCTGTACCACCTTATACTCAGCAGCCATTCATTATGAGCATGACTAGTGCACCACCGGGTCTAAATGGTGTAGGTCACCATAGACCTAATTTTGATCTGAATTCTGGCTTCATGATTGAGGGAGGGAATAGGGAGTCATCAAGTTTAAGGCAGCTCTTCGTTCCTGGTTCGGGCAGGTCAATAGAGGAGCACTTGAAGAACAACTCGCTGCCCTCAAGTTCTGTTGTCGGTTCTAAAAGGAAGGAACCAGATGCTGGGTGGGAACCATACACATTCAATTACAAACATCAGCAACCTCCGTGGAAATGAAATCTTTGTTCATTTTCAACCCCCTTCTCTTGGGGGATCAGTTTATGAATCTGATCAAAAGGCTGTGTCTTATGGTGCCAAAGATGATCCGGAAGAATAGGTGAGCCCATTGGCTTTTCTGGGAGAGGACTAGAACTGAATAAGGGTAGGGTAATTATGAATGTAACTTGATTCATGAGATAAATTGCTGAAGGGATAAGGTATTAGGTTTTATGGTTTGACTTTTGGCCCATTTTCTTATTTCCTTTCTGTTTCATAGAAGGCCATTGCAACAATAGAATGCTTGGTTATTGTAGGTGTATTTTCTCTCCCTATATATATCACAGAAATTTAAAGAACTTGTCTTTCTTCATTTTCTTTCTTCCAATTTCTCATCATTGTACTTCTTATGAAGGTTAAATGGCATGCATTTGTCAGCTGCTTTTCTCATAAGCATGCAAGGCAGTGTATGGATTGTTAAAATTGGGGAAGGGGATTCAAAACCCCTATTCCCTATCTTTGTTTTGGATTACTCAAAGTGCATTCCCTCCTCTCATCATTTGATACACCACTCACCTTATTATGCTTATAGTGAGCCAAATTCTATTACAAGATAATATACCAGATGCACTTCTAATTGTTTGTCCTGCGCCAGCCCTAAGAGGTAACCTCACCATTGACTATTTGAAAAGTTTTCAGCAATTATGACACTGTTCTATCTTTTTATTTGATGAAATATGTATAAATCTTTTGGATGCTAATAACTCTATATTTCTCTCAACAAGTCTGCGGAAATTAACACCCAGCTGCCTCCAGCAGTTTCTCAGGTATGATTTCTCTTTCCCTCCCTTTTTCCATCTCTATGAATTTAAGGAGTTAAGATTTTGCCTTCATGTCCATTAGACTGTTAACAGAAGCACATGAATGATGCTTGTTATTTTGTTAGCCTTTCTCTGCCTGTTTTGGAAGCTTTAGCCTATTTGTCTTTGATTTGTCAATGATTGTGTGAAATTTGTGTGAACCCTAACACGTACTGCATAAATTAGCTACATATCCGTTTAACATATATGTATGTGTTCCCTATTTTATCTTCTTACTTTGCTGAAAAGTTCCTTATTTGTTATCTTGATTGCAGGCAATCAATTACTCCCTTTATCCCAGAACGAGTGTCTTGTTTTGTATAAAAATTCTCCCAAAATGAGTTGTCTTGTTTTATGAAAAATTTCTCCCAAAATGAGTGTCTTTCCTTTTCAGAAAGTTAGTAATACATGATATACCAATAATATCTGTATAATAAGTTTGTAAGAACCCCTTGGGTTTGTTACAACAAATGCACATGGGGTTACATGGGGAATTATAAACTCTTAACTTCTCAAATTTTGTCAAAAAGATGAATACAAGACTCATTTTGGGGCGGGGTATTATGTTGGTAGGGAATGCTTTTGAAACAGGTGTATTAATATCACCTGCCATCCAGACTACAGAAACTACACAAGAAGCATAAATGGGACCCCTTTTATAGATTTGATTGTTAGTACTTCAGTTAATACATGGACCCTTCGCATACATTTCAATTTTGGTTTGCTATTTTATTTAGCCTACATTTCAATTTTGGTTTGCTATTTTATTCTCTTTCCAAATTTGACATCATTAATTCATATGATCTTCCTTAACGCTTTTAAATTTCATTACATTCATGCTGTGTAATGTGAAGCTAGGGTTTTATTTGGTGCTACATCTCTTTTCTGAATATCTAGGCAGCAATCTTCTTTGGTCGTGGTTTGAGTCGGATGGGTTAAAAGTTTGTAGCTTGTATTGTCTTATTGCAGTTTCTGTATGGTTTTTGATTTTTTCTGTTGCTCTGGTTCATTCAGGATTGGGCACACTTTCAGATACCTTGGTTGGAAAGATCTAGTTTTGCATGCATTTATAAGATGTATAATAGGGAAAAAAGTATATGGTAATGCTAGTTATATTCAGCAGCAGCAGCAGCCTTGTATTATTGGAAATTTTGAATAATATTGACTCGATAATTGTATATTTCTATTTAATTTGTTGACGCTGATTTTTTTCTTTTAAAATGAAGCACTATTGGCACTTCCTATTATGACACTTGAGATTGTGCTAAAAAAAATCATTTCATGGCTGTGATTTTCTTTTTCCATCTCTTAATTTTGTTGTAGGATAGATTGTGTTTTGGATATTGACTTGGTATTGTTTGTTTCCTTTTAAGTTTATTTATTTATTTATTGTTTCATGCAAGCATGATATAAAGGTCTTTAGTGATTTCTTAGATTGTGGCATTCCCTTAATCCATTTGCATGTGCTTATATAAGTTTGTTTGTCTCTTCACTGTTGCAAAGCAATTATTTTGCTCTCTGTTCAATACTATTGTAGAGTTAGAATTTTCAACTTCGTGTAACAATGCAAGGTGCCCACTATTCAATGAAGTTATGGCACAGGTGATTAGAGCAGTCCAATTTGCTTATTGTGAGACCAGGTGCGTGTATGCATAGCATGTTTGACATCAAGAATAATGTGTTGTTGCCTGATTTACTATGACACACATGTTTCTGGATCAAGTAGTTTGCTGCGAATACCTGTATTGGGCATGCTTCTGTACGTACAATTTGTTTTCTTTGGGATGTTTGAGGAATAGATTTGAAACCAGTCAATGTTTTAGCTGTGTTTTCTATATAAGCTCTCTTGACAAGATTAGATCAACTCACACCCCAGTTCTTCTAGCATAAGTTTGTTATTATAGATGGGTATAATCGGCATAATTTTTCTAGACTGTTAAAAGAGAATATGTTTTACCATTTAGCTTTGACTTACTTGGAAACAAAGTGGTCGCTGAATGTTTTTTAACCGAGATTATCTCGTGTTAATCTTTTAATTGTATCTGACAATTAAAAGAAGCTATTAGTATGTTTTGGCTTGAGTTCTATTCTAGGTTTGATTGACATTACATATAATTTTTGAGATTTTTTTAAAGTTTCTTATATGCTTTTTCATGCGAAGTTAACTGTTGTAAACCAAAACTATAAAAGTCTTGTGCTGTATGTCATCTTCTTTGGAAAAAAACTGCAATTCTGTTCATTTTTAATTAGGGTTGACTGATAATAGTAGGTTTCTTTATGGACTCATTCTAGTATCAGAAGTTGTGTCATGATTCTTGAAGTATAACTACATCAATTATGATGTACTTGTTCTCATGATTAAGAGAGTTTTCATAATTAGTTAACAAATTCTTATTGCAACATTAAGTTGGAATTTGATTTTTCAAAAATCTTGCATTTGAGTTCTTCATAACTAGTGTTAATTCAGTTTGTGGTGACTGGTGTCATGTTTTGCAGGGTGTATCATCATCTTTCATGAAAACCCACAGTAGTTTTTTTCTGGATGGAGGAGGAAGTGTGAGCCTCTCGCAAGGATGTGTTCAGAACTTGGCAATAGCTTGAAGCACAGAGATTCTTGGAGATTTATCAACCGAGTGAGATGAAAGATTGAGCTGTGACAAATTTTAGTAATGCAACTGTTGCAAGCACTATAGCTGCCATTGATAATAAGCATTATTTTGATCTTTCCTTCAGCTAGATGGGATCTGATTACAACCGAGAGCTTTATGGAATCAAATGACTGCAATGATGTTAGAATCACAGCATACAGAGAATTTTTCAGGTCAGTTTTATTATGGATATGGAAGTGTCATCATGACTGGATTAAAATGGGAGAAAATTATGCTTCAAGTAACCCTCTTCTTGAAACAGCAAAATTCTGTGGTAGATTTTCTGAGATGAATTTTGATTTGACGATGTGATGTTCCTAGAAAAGAACAGGTTGGAGAGGTGAAATAGAGTCACCAGCAAAGGCATGAAGAGTAGAGATCCTCGTTACGACAGCGAAAGGTTTGGAACACTCTTTGCCCCATTGTTCTTTGGTTCATTTAGCTTCCCTGGAACTCTCTTTTCTTCGAAGACAAGCATCCCAATCAGGAAGACACGATCCTGTGGATTAAGAGTTTCAGTTTTTCTTTATTCCCTTGTATGTTTGATTCGGCTTCGCTTTCCTTTTCGTTTGACGATTGGAGTTGTAATCCTAGCTTCCTCTTGAGCTAATTTTGTTTCTGTTTGTGTACTTCTATTCACTGGCTACTGCTATGTAAGGGGGAAAAAAAAAACAGTTCAGGTATCACTGAGATTATTATGTCAATTTATTTGATGAATTGACTGATCTCTAATTTTTAAACCCACTTTCATTTGTTTGTCATCCCTAATTTCTTTTCTATGAAATTTGAGGAAAGAAAGGTTGTCTTGATTGCTTCATGGTTCTGTTTATGGGTTTCAAGATGGTCAAAGCCTTCCTCTGCTTGATTTGGAAGCTTTAGCAAATTTGTCTTTGATCTATTTGGGTTATTGTTAAAAACTTAAAATCCAATTGAACTTCAATACTGACCACTTGAAGCTCCATATTCAGATTTTGAGATTTTGCTAGGGAGCTACAAATCTGACAAAAGATTGATAAATGGATGTTTACAAGGCTGGATATCATTTTCCTTTAACAGATAAATGGACGTTTACAAGGCTGCTTAGAAGTTAGAATCATATACCGTATGGAGCTCTCATGGTGGTCGGTTTCTTCTTGTGTGCGCCGGACTCATGTTTTGGTTTATTTTCTCCATGGTCATCGGCTTTTGTTGGCTCAGCCTGCCAGGCGTAGTGTTGGTCTACTTTGGGATCGATTACCACATGGTTTAATTGGCTCGTTAGGAACTCGCTGGTCTTCAATGGTTTACCAGATGGCTTGGACAACACTTTTCTTCGGATTAAGAGTTTTTCTTTCTCTTTGCTTCCCTGTCTCTTCGACATGTCATCTGTTCTGCTGCATTTTGGTTCTTCATGTAGAGACCCTTGCTTGGTATTGAGCTAGTTTGTTTTTAATTTTTTGTACTTTTATTTTTTCGTCTCGAAATTTTTAATGAAGTACAACTTGCTTATAAAAAGAGAACTTTTTAAGAATACTCATTTTGGCAAAGATTAACACAATGAGAGATTTTACCTTTGCAGCCTTCGCCACAAG
>JAYMTE010000561.1:0-17188 GCA_036897545.1 Pelargonium fulgidum
GGTCCGGGTCGGTACACGCTGAAGCCGGGTCGGTTCAACAGCGAGGACGTGCTGTTCTGTGTGGACGTGGACGCGGAATCGCTGGTGGAGATGAAAACTCCGGGCGCAAATGGGCGACCCATAACCCGATTGGATTCCATCAAGCAAGCGATCCTCTTGTTCGTCAACTCCAAGCTCACCATCAACCCCGATCACCGATTCGCTTTTGCGACTCTCGGCAAGACCACTTCTTGGGTACTCTCATTTTTTTCCCCAAATTTGTCTCTGTATTGTGCCTTATTTTATCTGTTTGGTTGCTGAGAAATTGAAGGAGCTACTTGCATTTTAGAAGAGATTTTAGTGGATTCATGCTTGTTTGTTTTTGTTCATATTTGGATTTTGCTTTATTTTTGTTTAAATTTTTGGTGTTGCTACAACTAGGGATCATCATTTTTGCTTATCAGAGTGTTAGTATCTCAATTCTCGAGCCTAATTCTGAGTTTGATTTGGAGATGATCACTTTCCTAAAACACTCATTTTGGTGCTTTTTGTTGTACCTTAAAGCTTAGAAGGTGAAGCTTGTTTCTATACTGAACAATATTGAACCTTTAATTTCCAATATAGAAACTATGGCGAGCTGTTGGTACTCGGTACTGCATAGGTTGCTTTCTTAGTGGTAGCACAACATTTGCTAAGTTCTTATAGGATTGTTGAGCGGTTCCCGGAATATCATCTGATGCAGCTGTTCGTTCTTAAGTAAATATGTTTTTTCTGTTAATTTAAGCTTCATCCATGAATGATTCTGTAGATTAATGCTTAATCTACATCCTCATGTAGAAGTTAGTGCATTAACAGTGAAAGTGAATTTTTTTTTTTTTTTTGTCATATAGATATCGTCTTTACAATGCCGAAGCCAATAGTTTTCCTTGAACTTAACCATCCTTGGTAGAAAAGCTCCTTATTCTTCCTTTCGATTAGGTTTGATTGAACAAAAACCCCTTGAAGAATATCGGTTCCTTGGCTTTATTCCCGTTTCTTGTGCCATATCTGTATTTCTATGCATAGAGGAAATATTTCTCGAAGAGAAAAAACAAAATCACAGCAAATAAATAAGGAGTAAAGAGTGGTTTATTGGTATAACGCACATCTTTCTCACCCTCCATCAGCAAGGAAGCCTGTTTTTTTGTTTGTGGTTCATGGAATCTAGATGACAGTTGTCCCAAGTTTCTAATGAGAATTGATCTCAAACTAGATAGTTGGGGTCGGTTAGAAATGTTCCTTTTCTGTCTTGCCTTCTACAAAGTTATACTCGCTGAGATGTCCACAATAAGACACCCATATCTTATCCTCGTCCCGTCTATCAAAATCAGTTTAAATACAATCACTCATTGTACTCATCATCCTTTTTAAATATGTTCAACCTTGGTTGTTTAGTGGGTTAAGGTTGACAAGATATGTCTCTTGGAATTTTTGCATTCACTCTATGTTTGCTAAGAAGCAAAGTAGAATAATTTGATCACTTGTACATAAGATATTGTTTCAGTGTCTTCTGATGAAAAGGATTGATACATTCATAAAACCATTGGTATTCTTCAACTTACACATGAACTTCTTGAATTACTCATTTAGGTAGTTCTGACGAAAAGGATTGATACATTCATAAAACCATTTGCATTCACTGTTCATGTTACCACCACTTTAGCAATGAATTCTGATGCATACATGACCATAAAGGGTTGCAATCAAATAAGCCAGGATATATTTATCTTACTACTTTGTGATACATTGAGGACAACATTTTTATTTATTTATTTTGGATACCAGCTCCGGAAAGATTTCAATAGTGAATTCGAAGCTGCAATGTCCGCACTCCGTGGACTCTCTGCCACTTCGTCTTGTGGTCATGCAGATCTCACCCAACTGTTCCGCATAGCAGCTCACGAAGCAAAGAAATCACGCGCACAGAATCGGATTCTCAGGGTGGTAAGTCACAGCTGTGTTCATGTCTAAGAATGTAGGTGTGACACATATGCTTATATACCTAAACACATATATTACCAAATATGGGTACTTGTAAAGTAATAAGGAAACCAATACCTGGGTCAAATATCCCATGGAGTGCTAAAACCACATGAAAGGTGAATTTCCCTTATCGGATCTCATGTCACCTCCATTGGGTTTGTTTATTTCAAGTAGCACTTGAGATATGATTCTACTTGGTCTGTTGCCTCTTTCTTCTAGGTTACTTTATGAAGCTTGTTTTGGAACCTGATGCTATGCTTGTTATATCGTGGTGTTCAGATCCTTTTCTACTGTAGATCATCTATTCGACCGCATCATCAGTGGCCTGTGAACCAGAAACTCTTCACATTTGACGTGATGTACTTACACGACAAGCCTGCACCCGACAACTGCCCCCAGGAGGTTTATGATGCACTTGTCGATGCCCTCGAACACGTTAGTGAATACGAGGGCTACATCTTTGAGAGTGGGCAGGGTTTATTACGTGTTCTCTTTCGTCACATTTGTGTTCTATTATCACATCCTCAGCAGCGTTGCCCGCAAGACTACCTTGACATACCCAAATCTCTTACAAAGAAATTGGCTGCAGCTGACTCGGCACATGCTGAGGAAAGTGTAACTGTATCCAGCCAGTGAAAAATAAGTCTACTCAACTATTGGGTTCATCTTATTAGCTCTTGATCACCTTGTTATTTATATGTTGTGAACCTTTTCTCCTATGCCTTTGGTCAATTGTGCATTCTATTTTCATGACAATCAGAATTTGCCAATGAATCTGAAATATGGCATTCACTATTGTACATATTTTTGAACTTTGTGTTGGCAAATGAGATTCACCAAAGTGGTTTTGCTTTGCCATTATTATGATTTATTAAGCTAAACCAAAGTAATGAAACTCATCTTCTACCGTCCCTCTTTACCAAAATGAGTGTCTATAACTCGTTACTATTTGAAGAAAAATTAAGGATAAGATAAATAGTGTGGTATATTTACTATTGTACTATTTTGATTATGTCTTATAACAAATTTAAAGAATGTTATTAATCATTTGTGTATGACTAATTTTGTAAGTGAGGAAAAACGTCACTTATTTTGGATAGGATAGAATAGCTATTTTGTTGGAAAATGAAGACAAAGTTAGCAGAATTGAGAATCTTTCATACTAGTTTGGCAATAATTAGATTTGAGACATATATGAGAGAAATATACAAATGTAGGGTTGACTTCCAACATGTAAAATTGGGTTTGGCAATTTCATATCCTACCTAATCCTAATGTAATAGTACTCATGATGATTATATTATTAGACTTTAGTTAATGTCCATTAAGGACAACAATTTTAAGCGATTACAATGAATATTATAATTTTAAAATATAAAATGAGGTGGTTTGTAATTTGCCACCCAAAGTGTTTGACAATGTTTTTATATGACTATAATTGAAAGTAGACCAATAATTGCCGATTGATAAGTATATTATGATAGATGTTTAATGATAAGTTAATGGGCTTGTGCCCCTTCATATAAGGCTAAAGTTTACCTATTGTTTATGCAACATTCAATTTGACTAGTTGCTACAGTATATATATGTTCCATCAAGCTTTTTAAAATTTTGAAGAAAAACGAAAATGGAGGCTCATGTGGAAAAAACTAAACAGTTTCTATGAAAAGAATTATTCAGAGATTGAAGAAAGGAAAAAGAAAAATCTAATGACCCAACAACCGTATAAAGTAATTACAGATATTACTATTTTCATTAGATTATATCTAACAAATTTAAACTCTTTTTTTTAATAAGCAAACGCTACGTTTAATAATAAAATCCGAACAAGCAGATAAAAATACAAAAATAACAAAACTAGCTCAAAAGAAAACTAAAATTACAGCACTAATCATCAAAAGATTAAATAAGTGTAGTCGGGTCGAACATGCACAAAAGAAGAGAGAAGCATAAACTCTTAGTCCAAAGAGTTGTGTCCTCCAAACTTAGTTGCTCAAATGTGTTCAACAAAGAAAACATTCAAATGGAAATATTAAAAATCAATTGCACAGTTTTTTTGGTTAGTATTTTCTCACAGATTTAGAAGAAATAAAAAAGGAAAATACCTAGACCCAATCAAATGGGAAAATATATATGATTTGATTAAGGTTAGGCATTATTTGATAAGTTATCAACTTTTTGCAAATATGACAAAGCTCCACTCGAGCATGATGGTGTTTTTAGAACTTACAAGTACTTGTAGCTATCTATCTAAATATTTTTGTGTTTATTAGGGTTGACCGAGTGTTTAATATGCATATTTTCTTTGTATAAACTAATATGCAACCATGGCAATTTGAGTTTTGTTGAGAATCTTCAACATAATTCAAGTCGGTCGATTCTTATATTTATTGTTTCGTATGTTTTAAAATAAGTGTTTTATTTTGCATTATTTTACCGAAGTTAAATAATAGATAGGTCTGATGGTTAAAATAATTTGTTCATTGTTTAGTCAATTGAAATCGGGTTTTGGGGCCAACACCAAAAAAATTATTCTTCAAACGTATCAATACAATGTGAGGTGCACTTTTACAACTGATTGGAAATGTTATAGTCTCGATGTACATGCAAAACTGGTCCAAAAACTCTCTTACATTAAATAACTATTGACAAAAACAATAATCATAAAATGGGAAAATACATGTTCTCATATGTATTAATTTTATGATTTGTAATAATCTTGATAGGAAGAGATTGGCCAAACTTGTGATCCAACCACCAAAAATTCAAATTAATCAGGTTACTTATATTTACATTTCATGTCTCAACAAATATAGCTTCCATGAAGTAACATAAATTAACAATAGAACTTAATACATAACTTAATGTATGATGCAACAGAACAAGTTGACTATTGAATACTTCAAGTAATGTATGTTATGCCCTTTAATTGAATCCTGGGGTAATCTAAAATAATACCCCAACCATTAAAAAACAGTGTATTATTGAACCCAAAGTGTGTTTTCAGTTCACTTGGAGCCACTCCTTCATATTATATTTGTTTCCTATGTATTATAAATACACTACTTGTACTAAATTATCAAAGAAGCAACAACCATCATCTCATAAAATTTTCTTTAATCATATCATCATCTGAGAGATCTAAATCACAATATGGGAATCTGCATATCCTCTGCATCTTCCAAGATTCAAGAAGATCAAGATTATGGCCAAGAAAATGTCATGTTCTTCCAAGAAAAGTTCCAGTTTTATGGGAGTCTTGATCAGGGACTTGCTTCTCTCCATTCCAAGGCAGGAACCAAAGGTCTCAACCAAGATTCTGCTATTCTCTACCAGGTTAAATTTGTGTGTATATATAAATCTTCATTTTCTTATCATTTCTTGGTTAATTGAAAGCTTAACTTTTGAGTTTTGATCTATTATATGTATAGGGTTATGGTATGCAAGATGGAGCATTATGTGCAGTTTTCGATGGACATGGACCGAATGGTCACATAGTGAGCAAGATGGTGAGAAACCGCTTGCCCTCGCTGTTGCTCGCGCAGAGAAACGCTCTCACGAAGGTCGTAGACGACTTTCAGGGATGGAGAGAGGCTTGCACAAGTGCCTTCAAGGTGGTGGACAAGGAGATCAAGCTTCAAGATAACCTGGACAGTTCTTGCAGTGGAACCACTGCTGTTGTGGTCATAAAACAGGTAATGTCTGGTCGGAAACCGAGTCTTGACGATCATTTGCGTAAAGACACGTCTCAACTAAAAGCTTAAGCTGATAGTTGAAGATTAAATATTAGTTTTATACTCTAACACACCCTGTCACGAAAATGATCTGATACCATGTAAAAAATCATCTCAACTGAAAGATTAACCTGATAATTGAAGGCTCAATACTAGTTCTATAGTCTAACGATCTGTTCCCCCTTTTTGCTCACAAAACCTTCTTTTTTGTGTGCAATAGGGTGGAGATCTTGTGATAGCTAATCTTGGTGATTCAAGAGCTGTTCTTGGGACAGTTTCTGAGGAAGGAGGGCTCGAGGCGGTTCAGTTGACTACTGATTTGAAGCCTAGCGTAGCTTGTAAGATACATTCTAGCTAGTTCTGTCTAGTTTCAATTCATTTGTGCGAGTTTTTTTATAGAAAAATTGAGTGGTTTGTGTTTGTGCAGCGGAAGCAGAGAGAATAAGGAACTGCAATGGCAGGGTTATGGCGCTCAGGGACGAGCCTCACATTCAACGAGTCTGGTTGCCTCACGAGGATGCTCCGGGCCTCGCTATGTCCCGTGCTTTCGGGGATTTCATGCTCAAGAACCATGGCGTTACGGCTATTCCTCAAGTCTCCCATCGCCGCCTGAATCCCAAAGATCAGTTTCTTGTTCTAGCAACAGATGGGGTAAGAGAAAACGGTTGTTTAAAGGAATGGTTTATGTTTAGTGTTTGATCATTTGGGCACTTCTGACTCTGTTTTATCTGTTTAGGTGTGGGATGTGCTGAGCAACGGACAAGTGGCCACAATTGTGTGGTCAGCGGAGAGCGAACAAGAAGGCGCGAGAGCAGTGGTGGAGGAGGCCACTGAAGCCTGGAAACAGAAGTTTCCGGGCTCCAAGGTGGACGACATCACTGTCGTGTGCCTTTTCTTGCAGAAGAAGAAACAGATTGACTTAGGTGGCTAATAAGGCCTACAGGGTTCGATGTTTTCCAGCAACATTTTGGCCAATGTAACAAACTTTTAGTGAACCCTCCACGGTGTTTCGCTGTTTTCCGTGACATTCTGGTCAATGTAACATAGTTTTAGTGACCCCTCTTCGGGGTTCGCTGGTTTTTGTGATTTTCTGGTCAGTGTAACACACTTTTAGAGAGACCCCTCCGGGGTTCGTTGTTTTCTGGTCAATGTAACAACTAATAAAAGAAAGGGAATACATAAAATTGATGTTAATTTGAGAGGTACCATTGCAAATGATGACTACATTAGTACAAAGAAAATATATCTTGGCTTTTAACTAAATGACCTGTGATGGCAACAAATTGGCAATAAGAGGAGCACAAGGGTAACAGTTCTCTCAAAACAGCACAAAACAAGCAAATAACAAGAAAAAGACATTGAGTTCATTTCATTTTTGGTCTCGCATAAGAGCTGTGTACTCAAAAATTAGAATTCAGTACCTTTCAAACAGAAAAACATTGTCGGATGACAGAAACGTCGTATCATATCTACACCTGCCCATGTGTGATATTTACATTAAGCCACAAAGATCAGACTACATCTTCCTAGGAATCCTCTCCAATTATGTCGGCATATGAAACTGGTATTCTCAGCCGATCATGGACGGATACACTATTGCCTTCAGATTTGGTTTGCTCATTTTGATTTTGACTTTGAGGTACAAGCTGGTTACCCTCTGAAGAACCAACCAAATTCCCATCAGTCGACGTGTGGGCATCTTCAGGAGAGGAACCCCTTTTCTTTTGTTGCGATGCTTGCCTAACATTTGGTTGCCTGAATTGCTTCTGCAATAAGGTGAAGAAACTACTTGTTAAGGACAAGCCTAAATCTTTGCTAACTTTGTAGCATATACATACTACAAAAGGATATATGCGCATGTGCATAACTACAAAAATGGGTGCAGCCCTTAGGTCTTGCATTACAACTTAATATACAGCATCATGTGGTAGTTCAAATTTTTCACTAGAAGAACCTCAAATTACTCACCTCAAACTCCTTTCCTCTTTTCATTATCTCCTTATAAACATTTGGTTCTCGTGCTTTGATGATGCTCCACAATATGCCACCACTAGTTCTATGCAGTTTCCCATCAGCTGTCATTTGACCTCCACATGCCTGAATTGCATCCACCTGAATAATTTGAAATTTTACATTCTTCAAGCTCCATGTTGACTAGAAGTTATGCATCCATGCACTATCAATACCAATTATATCATGAAGAGCATTGTCATGGAAAATCTAGAAAAATGACCAACAGATTGTCTTTATCTTACAGTGAAGAAAGAATTTACTATAGATCACATATCTGAATAAAAACATCACAAGTTTAATAAGCTACGTCAAGCAGGTTATTAAAGTATATTTCTATCCATCAAGTTGAATTTTTGGAAACTAAATGTTTCCTATCCTTGCATGACTAGTTTTCTTACAAGTATAGCTATGAAGACAGCCAACAGACTGAGACATAGTAACCCTATATAACATAAATTTGAAAGTTTACAATACCTCTTTAAGGAAATCGTTTAAAGCAGAAACACCTTGACAACCCACAGCAGTGTATACCATGTACGACTTCTTTTCTTTCAGTAACCTACAGGCGTCTAACACAAACCTGCAAAGAAACATAAATGAATGCAGAAACCAATCAGCTACATTACTAAATAGGATCACCTGAAGAGTGTGATACGGTCACAACTTCATTGACTAGCATAAGAAAGAAACATGTGCCAAACAACACAATAATGCATTTCTTGCACACCCAACAGAGTGACACAAGTATTTCAAGCCAAAGACTACACCAGAGATACTTCACAGTTTACACTATGATCTGGAGACAAGGGGAAGGATATGTTGAATCTTCCCTCGGTTGAAAGTTCCATGAAGAGAAGGTTTTGCAGGGTTTTTGGAGAACCCCTCAGAACCTTTCACTTGCTCTAAAAAAAACTCTCGAACAAGAGGGTTAACATAAATGAAGATTAAAGTAACATAGGAAACATGGATGGCCATAGCAATGATGGTACAAACCCGAGAGAGAAAGTTCTAAGTCAGTACACAACCTACATAAAATATTTACACAATATCTATGCTGCTATTTCCAAGTAAAATCACCATAATACTTCCTACTTAGGCTTATTGCATGTTACCTGTTAACATCAGTGACATTTGGCCCTGAACCACTTTTCCGTTTCTTGTTCTTTTTATTTGTCCTACGTCTGCGCTTTTTTACTTTGAGAGTCTTGTTGGCTGCATTACCATCTAGACAGCTGCTTTGACCTTCATCAATAACCAAGTTATGTTCCACAAACTTTCCTTCTTCTACATCAAGCATCTCAACATCTTCCAAATCGTCCTCTTCATTACTATCTTTTAGTATGTTGTTCTCTTCTTCCATGACAACAGCTCAACTGCAATAGGTTCGAAAATACCAACAGTAAAGTCTAAAATAATCGTAATATGTATTTTCAGCTCATTTTATCATCAAAGGTAGATAATTGCATGGTCTAAAAGGTTTACAAGGTGTGTATTTCTATATAACTATCATCTTATATGAGACAATATATAGAAGCGAAACGAAACCACGCACAACACGTATGATAGAATTTCAGTAGCATTTGGATAATAATTCTTGATTCTCATTCCGATTTCAAAACTATTTTATCCAAAACACTACCTTATACATAATGGAAGAATAGAAGTTTCAAAGAACACACATGTAAACACCCTCACGGGAAGCCATGATCAGCTATAATAAATCGAATACAACCTTGCACGTATAAGTGTATAACAATACCTAAAATGATTAGCACATAAAAAAAAGTAGAAACTTTGCAATGTCATGTACGTAGTGCATACCAAACATAGGTTAGAAAAACAAAAACCCAATTCCTTTTGGGGTTTTCTTTAAGTTGCATCAAGCTCCTATTCAATTTGAACTTCAATGGTGACAGAAGTGAAAGAGATTGAATTGAATTCATCAATCATCTGATCTAAGAACACACAAACAACAAAACGGCGCCATTATCAAAAGCTGTACTCAAAAGAACATTTCAATTATGAAGGAATCATTTGAAATTTAACAGTGCAAATATGCTGTAAATCGAACAGGACCATCGAAAGCTTAATCTAATGAGTAACGAACAGATTGAGCAAGCACTGTAAAGGCCTAAAATGTCGGTGCATTACTGTATGAAATGAAAACCTTGAGGGTCTTGGGGCAGTCTGTTGCAAAAATGGAGTTCAGTGCGAGTGACGGTGCGTTTTTGTAGTATTAGCTTTGTGTTTTCACTCATGTAACCACCTAAATATGAAATGCCACCGTTATTATGGAGTATATAGAGTAGAGAAAAAAGATAGTCAATGTACGTCGTAAAATCAAGTCAACCAGACTATGTCATCTCATCAATTGACAATAATATATGTTTAACCAATTTGTAGGCGCATAATGCGTCTAACTTCATTTATCTTGTATTTTGACTTAAAACTCATTTAACGAGTTATAGTTAAGATTCTCAAAAATCCTATAAAATATATAGAATACAAAAAATGATAGCAATGAATTTCAGTCAAATAGCTATTTTCTAAAACTTGATCGGTAATATAGGTCAAAGAGTATAGGCTAAAGTCGTCCATATATTTATGCTTGTATTGAAGTATGGAGGTGTATTCACAAAACTGAGTGACAAATACATCAAGTCGTCATCATTTCTGGCTAGACATTATTCGATTGATGATCGATTCAATTCATATTCAATTATATCAATTTCTTTAGATGCAAGTATGCAACTACGCATATTCCTAATTAAGATATACCTCACGTTTGTTTTGGTTTTCCTCACCTTTTATGTCATCCTCTATGATTGCTTAACAAACAAACATTTTACATTAAGTGGGGGATTGAATTTTGCATTCAAATAAGCAAGTTTGCTATAAAGATATGTCTTAATTATAAACTTGAAATATAAATTCAAAAGTCCGGGGCTCAATTAATAGTTTCTTATCTGGTCATTTCAAGTGACTTTAAACCCATAAAAGTCTAAGCAGACAAGTAAAACTTGAAAGGTAATACTTCATTCATCCACGGAGTAAATCATATTTCACGTGCATTTTTATCTTAAAATAAGTTTGCGTTCTTTTTAAAAATTTAGTTATGCATAATCTACGGATACTGTTCCCGTAATAAGTTAGTTGGTCATTAGCTATATGCAATGACTTGAACTTTCACTACTAAAAGATCAATCTTATAATTAAAGTTTCATGCTTCATCAACTCATATTTATTCGATGTCAAATATTATCACACACTCCAACATTCTCTCAAAACAAAAATAATTACATTTATCTTAAAACAGTAGAGTAATAAAAGATTTCAAAAAACGAAAATAATATAAAACTCGAATTTCAATACAAAATCACGATAGACAAGCTCATACCCCCTCGGTTCCAAAATGTGTGTCTTGTATCTATTTTTAGGTTATTGTATTATTATTTTTTTCATATTACCCTTCTCACTTATGCACTAAAGAAAATATAATTTAAACTGCACATGAGGTGTAGGAGGGAAAGTTAGGGTAATATTATAAACACATTAAATTATATACTAATTCTTAAACACTTATTTTGGAACGGAATCAGTAAAATCTAACTTCGAGTTCGAAAGTTAGAGAATCCATTTTTGTTGCTCTTATGGATTTACATTCTCAACTCAAATGATAATTAAATTGAGTGTGATTTCACATAAAAATGTTGGTCTCGTGCTGATAGCGTATTAGCAAAACGGAAAAAAAAGAGTTAAAACGGATATAATACTCACAAGGAAAGGAATGGTCCCACCCACCACGGCACCATGTTTATTGGACGGCCCAAATGCAACGGATAATCCAATTGTAATAGAACCAGATGTTCCGCTAATATTGCAATCCGACGGCTGATCCGACGGATGCAATTCAACGATAATGCACCGAAACAAGGGCCCCACCAGCAAGACCGTCCACCAATAGGATCAACGCAGGTCATGTACTCCACTATCTATATATATACCGATAGCACCAACCAATCAAACCTGCCTATGTCACCGCCAAGCTACCATACAATGCCTCGTCTACCCGTCGCCGTCGTCGTTTTGGCCATCCTCGCCGTCTCCTGTTTCGCTGCCGCAGCTCGGGACATCAACGGGAATCCGATCCGGCTGCCGTCTCAGGCGTCCAGATTCTTCCGCAGCGGCGGCGATGACGCTGTCGGAACCAGGTGGGCCGTTCTGATTGCTGGCTCCAACGGCTATTGGAATTACCGGCACCAGGTCATTGTTTATTTGTGATTTTACGCTCAATTTTTTGGTCAATTTTCCTGTGTTTGTGATTCTGTATCTGAATTTGCATGCACTGTTCTTTTTCTGTCGACAATGATTCTTTATTTTTTTTCTTCAAATTTCGTATGAACATGGTGATGATACTTTAGTTGCTAAAGTTTAGGGACTTGTATTAATTTCAGGTAGATTTTGCTTGCTTGCAATCTCTTGAAACTATTTACTTAGAGAAATCATATAACAATTTTAGTTTCTTCTTCAGTTGGTAAAATATGGTTAGTTTATGGCAAGTTAGGTTTTGCTTCAGTTCTTGAAATTTGGCTTGATCTGGTAATTCAAGTTTGACATGTTTTTTTCTTCGTAAGGAAACAAAATATTTAAATGAATGCCAATTCTGTATATCTCTTCTTAAGTTTGACTGTATTGCCTTGAAGGATGATTCTAACTGTGTGATCTAGTGATTATATTTCAACATTACCAAACAAGTTTGTGATGAACTTGTAACATATTTTTGGTAATGAGTGAACTTTGTTTTCAAAAGACAACCACACATGGTTGTGATCTCTTCAAAATAAACAGCAGCCTTTGAGAGAATATTATACAAATTGATCTTTCTCATGGGTTTCTCTGTTTGTTTTATGATGAATTGTTGCAAATACTCAAGTAACTAAAGATCTGTATATGGGGATGTTGAAATTTGTAGTAAAATTGCATTCTATCTCAATTTCTGTGTCGCAATCTTAAAGGCGTGTCTAGGTTCTGTTTAACACAAACATTTTTACACGTCAATACTGTTGCCCCGTGATTTTACTTGAGCTGATAGTTTGCACCTTCTCGTTTAGGCTGATCTTTGTCATGCCTATCAACTCTTGAAAAAAGGTGGCCTTAAGGATGAAAACATCATTACTTTCATGTATGATGACATTGCTTTCAATGAAGAGAACCCTAGGCCTGGTGTCATTATAAACAGCCCACATGGTGAAGATGTTTATAATGGAGTCCCAAAGGTTTGATTCTTTCCTTGGATTATAACCTACATATAGTTTACCTTTTCATTTTTTAGTTGTCTTATGGTTTATTGTCTCCTGACAGGATTATACTGGGGAAAATGTTACTGTTAACAACTTCCTTAATGTTATCCTTGGCAACGAATCTGCTCTGACTGGGGGCAGTAGGAAGGTTGTTAGTAGTAGTCCAGAAGATCATATCTTCATATATTACACTGATCATGGGGGTCCTGGTGTGCTAGGTTAGTATCTTTACTAAACCCTTTTTTAAGATGATGACACAAGCATGTCAGTGCACTCCTCGAGTTACATAATTTATGTTGATTCACTTGACAATATAAAATTAAAAAATGAGTTTTTAATGGGTAAGTATGAATTCTTGGTGCTTGCTGTGTTCATTTTCCTTTTCTCTTTCTTTTCAAAAAGATGGTAGATACATGAATGATAAAATTGTATGCTTACGTTTTCCATGTTCTGCTTTTGTTTTAGGGATGCCAACCAGTCCTTACCTATATGCAGATGAACTGATAGATGCCTTGAAAAAGAAGCATGCTTCTGGCACCTATGAAAGCATGGTAAATCACTAGTTGATCTTTCGTTTACTAAATCCATTTGAGTTTCTTGGGTGACCCTTTAACATTCTTGAACTATACATTTAAACCTCCAGGTATTTTATCTTGAAGCTTGTGAGTCTGGAAGTATATTTGAGGGTCTTCTTCCTGAAGGTTTGAATATATATGCTACCACAGCAGCAAATGCTGAAGAGAGCAGTTGGGGAACCTATTGCCCTGGAGAGTATCCTAGCCCTCCCCCAGAGTATGAAACCTGTTTGGGTGATTTGTATAGTGTTGCCTGGATGGAGGATAGGTAAGCACAATTTTAGATTCTTTATCTGTCATGGTACAGGTAGTCTAATTAAGTTTTTGTTCTTCTTCTTGTTATTTGAAAACAACACAACTATCGTTGTTCAATGTTCTTTAAACTTCCAAATTGCTTGGTTCTGCTGCGATGGGTTGAACCAAGTTTAGTTGATTTTTACAACTATGACCCACTCAAAGAGTATTTGGTGGGTTTTGCATCCAATTAAAGCTGATTTTTTATGCTGTGTGTATATCTTTGGTTAGCCTGTCTGTATTATTGTATCCAACCTTAGATTAGGTTCTTAAAGTTTTTTCTTGACATAGTCTTCTTTGTACCCAGTGATTCTAATTTCTAAAATATTGCAACTTTGGATCTACTTGTCCAAATTGTTCATGTGCTTCAAATTTTGTCTCATGTTTCCTTTACCTCTTGAACAGTGACATACACAATCTGCGGACAGAAACTTTGCACCAGCAGTATGAACTGGTAAGAGCTACAGTTTAACTGCATATTTGGCAGTCTGTGAAAAATTATTAGTACTACTCTAGTCATCTGAGTTCCTTTTAGATACCATATTGTCAATTGGTGGGTTGACAGTTGACTTCACTTCACCTGAATTTAGAGTTGAAAACAAGTGAAATATGTATTCTGTCGAACCTTTTTTTAGTTTTTATGACATCTATTGCTAATATTAAGTTTTCATGTCCTTTGCAGGTTAAGAAGAGAACTGCAAATGGCCTTTCCTCTTATGGTTCTCATGTTATGCAATACGGTGATATAGGGCTTAGCATGGACAACCTTATCAAGTACTTAGGCACAAATCCTGCAAACGATAATTTTACTTTTGTGGCTGAAAACTCCTTGACGCGACCTTCAAAAGTTGTTAATCAACGTGATGCCGATCTCCTCCACTTCTGGGACAAGGTCTGTATCATTTTCTCTCATATCTTATAAACTCATTCTCTTTCCTTTGCCTATAAGTTCAAGCGCTGCGAATCCCAATTTATGATTCCATTGACATATAGAGGTGCTTAGAAATTTGTCATCTCTAAGATCTAATAGATACGAAGAGCTTGTGATGGAACATCTGAGTACTGCATATCTTGTTTTAATTGCGGGAAAAAATGATTTGAGTACTGATTGCAAAATCCAACTTGATATGCTTTCAATATTAAGTACTGGTACTGATGAGGCATGGTAGATTAACTATGAGGTCACTTGTTCCATCCCCATAAATTTGTGTCAATTGTCCATAAAAATGACGAATGCAGAAGTCTTTGGAAAGCTTTCCAGATCTACATTTTCTGTAAGTGCTAAAGTGATTTTTTCAAGTCTATGGAAATATGCAACTCAGTTGACTAATAGAGGCATGACATGGAAGATATATATTCTAACTGGGAGGGGAAGTCCAATTTTTTCTAGATAGATTGGTACAAAAATCATACAGTTTTTTAAGATTCTGATAATAGTTATTACACGAGGAACAATATAATCAAGTTTTTAATCTGATTTGATCTCTCTTTCTAATATGATACAGTTCCGCAAGGCCCCTGAAGGCTCACCTAGGAAAGTTGAAGCTCAGAAGGATTTTGTTGAAGCAATGTCACATAGAATGCATATAGATAACAGCGTGAAACTGATTGGAAAGCTCTTATTTGGAATTGAAAAGGGACCCGAGGTGCTTGGCGCTATTAGACCTGCTGGGCAACCTCTCGTTGACGATTGGAAGTGCCTCAAAACAATGGTAATAATCGCAATTTCAACCCTTTACTTCATTATAAAACCGTACAACAGCTCTACTAAATTCTGATGCTTACTTAATTCAGGTGCGGACATTTGAGACTCAGTGTGGATCCATATCCCAATACGGAATGAAGCACATGCGATCCTTTGCAAATATATGCAATGTTGGAATCGAACAGAAGCAGATGAATGAGGCGGCATCACAAGCTTGCATGAATGCGCCTTTGGGACCTTGGAGCTCTCTTCACAGAGGATTCAGTGCATGAACGCAGCGCAAAAGCCGGTCTGTTTTATGTTACGGTGTATGCTATTTATAAAAAATGTTGTTGTACCCAAAATGATGATTGTGAAGTTGTGATTGTTGTAGTTTTTTGGTTCAGTGTAAATATATGACAAAAGAAAGACGGAAGTGGATTGCTTGAAATGCAAGTACAACACATATAAGTTTGTAAGTAATGTGATAGTACTACACCTCTTAATTTGTCCTATTGGAGCTTGATGGTGGGAGCCATTTTAAATCATTGTTATCAACTAATCTTTATCATTATTTGGTTCCATTGTGTGTATCCAGATGCACCCATCATCTAACACTTGCATCCATTATTGTATATTTCTTGATTTCTGTGGGGTCCACCCAGCAAGCTCCTTGATTGGATGACACATGACATTGTCATTGTAGATGGTAAGTTGTATTTTGACTACTTGGGAGATCATTTGAATTCGTATGATTGGGACGCATGGTGCTATCTTGCAGTAAATTAATGTAAATAAGATAATGTCACATTGTCGATTAATACTCATATTCGTTTTATGAAATTTGTGAAAATAAAATGTTTATCTAATTTTATTTATTTTATGTCTTGATTGAAAGCTTCAGTTAAGAAATCATAGTTAAAATTCTGGACACTTATAAAACTATTGCTCGATTCTTGTTGGAGCTCATTTTCATAAAAGTTTTTGCCTCAATGCAAGAAAAAAATGAATAATCAATATTTTCTTTTATACTCATTGGGCACAAGTGTTTTATAGTTGACCACAAAGTTCAATTGGTCGACCACCTTTTAATACTGGTCGACCACCAAATTTTCATGGTCAACCACGATCATCTCCCTATGTTGGTTGACTACTAAGGCTTTATAGACAACTACAAAGCTTAATTAATCGGTCTTGACCACCAAAGAGATATATATATATATATTCATCATGTGTACATTTACTCGGACTAACCACCTAAAAAGAGGACCTCATTCCAAAGAGTTTACACCTTGGAAATCAAGGGAGCACTTGCCTCTATCATCGAGCAATTTGTAGCGTTTGGAATCCAATCAAATTCCTATAATGCCACTCTTAAATTCACCACGACATCAAGGGCATTGCCTACTTAACTATGAACTCTTGCTATACATCATACCTCACAGTTCTATTACACATAACAATGTTTTTATCTTTTTCTCCAAAGATTATCAAAAATTTAAACTTGGATACCAAAGAATGTCAAATACAAAACTTAGGACATCTTGGATGGAAGCATTCTTTTGTAACACTCTTGTGCAGTTAGTT